>JAVSBV010087565.1:0-37999 GCA_033117975.1 Parotocinclus spilosoma | reverse complement strand
TATTCGCTGTCACGTTCTTTGGTCCGATTAAGCGGAATTTTGGTCCAAATAAGCGAATAACATTACACGTATATAATTGGATTTGATTCGGTACTTTAGGATTTGGTCCGAATAAGCGGCTGGTCCCATTTACCGGTGGTCCAATTAACCGGAATCAACGGTATTTATATACACTGACACGAATGTTACTTCCGCTCTTAAACTTGAACTCCACAGCTTCTGTGTGTTTATTCATAGTGTTGGTTGGCTGTTGCCATGACCAGCTGTTCATACCTGCATTATATGTTGTTAAGTGGCAGATTTGTATTTATTATAATTCATTTTAATTGTTAAGACCTCAGCCAGTAAAGCGAACAGATGTTGATTGGATGGACATTAAACGGCACATAGTTAAAATAGTGCCGTCATGAAGCACTGATGATACAATTCTCCAAACAATGCAAATGCATTTTAGAAATATTTTGTTTATATATCGCATTTTAAACCGAACTGACTGATGGAAGCTTTTGGAGACATTTGTATATTCAGTCATTTAATAATTTTAAGGGGCTCGAGTGAGGAAATTCTGCATAGTTGCTGTTGCTTTCAACCAGTTGCACTGTGGTTAAAAGTCAGTATTTTTACTTTTTGTAACGACTTGCTGACTAGAAATAAGATTGTCAGGATGCCATTTGACGGCTCATCAGCTCTTCAGTAATGGAAAGCCCTGCTGTTTTAACACTGGATGTGGCATCATGAATTTATCAGCCAGGAGCACATTTGAAGGGAAACTGTTAGAGGTCATGTCGGCACACCTAGTAGTGTGCAGTGGCACAGCTATGCCTTGTTGACTACAAGGTGGCCCAGGCTCAAGACAACAGTGCCAGCCATTGCAATCTGGAAGGAGAAAGAGTATATCCAATCTTGGAACGAGCATCCAGACTGGCAAACAGCAGACACCATGAACAACATGGCACATTTTCTTTACACAACTAGATGACTGAATTGGAATACAAGAAGCCACAAACTCTTACAGATGGGAGGGTGACTCCCAACATCTCCCAACGTTTCACTCATTGGTTTTATACCAAATTACACAGTGCCTTGTCTGTATTCAACATGTCTGGACAACTTTACGTATATGTTGGATTTTTCTGTTAACCTATAAAATCTACACTGATGAGTGGGAATATTTTGTTGTTACGTTCTATGATATTCAATAGAAAAAAAAAGGTCAGTCAGTTGACATGTTGCATGTAGTAGGAATGGGTAGAAGTAAAAACCTCAGTGACTTTAACAGTGGTTAGATACATAAGATCAGTAGACTTTACAAAAGTCTTAGACCATTGGTTTTTTTGTTTTTGCACTGGTATAGTGACAAAATATAACATATTGTAGATGACAGGGCTCAAAAAGTGGATTCATCACACCATAGTACTCTTTTATACAAATCTTCATTCCAGCCTTTAGGTTGTTTCACACCAAACAGTTCCAGGGACTGACTTTGAGTCCCCTGTGGAGCCCCACAGTCTCTCCACCACTGGTGGGACCTTTGTACCTCCCAAGTCATTTATTGGTGGCGTTTTTCCTTTTTAACCTTGAAAATCTGTTTATTATACGGCAAAAAAAATGGCAGCTAAGCTCAACATAGACGCTTGCATCTGGGCCAATCACTACAGTTCCAATGTCTGATCCAATTGCTGTGAATCACTTATCACTCAGGGCTCATAAGAGCTGAGAAAATCCATATCTTGAAGTAGAAGCTAAACAAGTCCCTAAAAATGGTATTCCATGAATCCCCAATTTCCCCACTTTCTGCGGTGCAAACGAGTGAGGAGGTACAGGTATAAAAAGTTTGTTTGATCCTTTTCTAAGGGGAGGCCACACAAGTATTATTACTGTAGCCTGTAGAATCTGTTTTTATAACACAGCAATAATTTTGTATTATTATTGCTGTGTTAAAAAAAAGTAAGTATTTTTTTGCCTTGTCCTATTTAAGTGACAGAAATAATACCATGTGATCAGTATACCATTGCTAAAACAAAGGGATATCTAAACAGAATTGGCTGTCTGAGGAGGGGCAAACCATGAACAAGCATCTCAGTGCTGGAAAGCCGGGGCTCATGAATGAATCTAATAAAACTGTGGTTACAGGATGCACGTGTCACAACAGTGCACCACACCAGTGAGGGGCTGTGTAGCCACAACGCGATTGAACCATGCTAACAAATGTTCTTCATCAAAAGCTCCTACAGTGGACATGTAAGAGTCAAAACTAGACCTTGGAGAATTGGAAGGTCTCATCGATGAGGTCCTCATGACCTGACTTCATTAACATCAACATGAAGTAAAAGTCAAGGGCTTTTCATATTTCTTAAGAAATATTTCCATCTACACCAGATCACTTTTTTATAATAATTTTTTACATTAACATAAATGACACATTTCACATAAATTATTTTGGTTACATTTTATGGTATGTTCGGAACATGTGATGTCATCTTTTTCTTTTTTTTTCATTACATTTGATTTGGTTGTAGATTTGAACGTTAAATGTCAGTGTTTAATTTGTTACATTTTTTTTTTTTTATCGATTTATGGCTTTTGATTATGCTTATGCTGTATTTTATGTAGACCACACTAAGAGAATGAGCTGTATTTGTAATCACTGTAATTTCTATTATAAGAAATGCTGATCATAATGGCTGCTTGATGTAGAAACCTCTCTAACTACTCTAGGGACAGAAGGAAATAGCATTTCATACTGAAATGAGAGAGATTTTAAACTGTGTGGTCCTTAAATTCAGTCACTGTTTTGATGTTTGTTTGTCTTACGTTTCATTGTAAAAATAAGATGTACGTCTTGTTTATGCTTTATTTGAACAAATGCTGGAGTTGCTGTTACAAGTGGACTGTTACACCGTAATGATTGTAACAATGCGCAAATGAAGATGTGTATGCTAGAGTTGTTTTGTTATTTGTTTTAAAAAATTGTTTTTAAAACTGAAAAAAATAAATCTTAATTCTTTTCTGTTAAATTGAGTTACAGCACTTTACGATCTTGAGTCATCAGCAGCAAAGTCCTTGGAGAGACATCATCCCCTACCAACGGAAGTACTGCACTCTGGTGTGGCCTGGGCATGACGGGACTGATTTCTGTTGATAATGACCAGTAGAGTGATGTTGAAGTGGAGGAACATCTTAGCTTGTGAGGCTGGAACTGGTTCCAGAACACAAGCTTGGAGAGAAAAGAGAAAATGCAGTTAGATATTAATGGAGTCTACAACCAATCCATGTCCAGCATGAAACTTCAGCAGCATAAACTATTGCAGCATAGCTAGAAAGAGGGGAACCAGAAGTTAAAAAAGCCAAGAGGGACCATATAAGACATTAGAAACCCACCTCCCCAGCAATCAACAAACCTGAGTGATCACACTAAGGAGGCGAGAAGACAGCAACCCAAAATCCCAGATCACCAAAATCTGTTTGACTATGAACCGCCAGATTCACCCTTAGTCTAAGGGGTGGCTGTAGAAGTCAAGATTGGGAGGCCCAGCCAGACCGCCCACCAGATACTCCTGTCCAAAGATCAGGACATGACCCCAGTCTTCGTCCCCAGTAACCCGAGCCATGCATCCCAGTTTAAATCGAACTAAATGCCTGCGTAAATAAAAATGTTTTAGCCTAGACCTAGAGATCTGGAGCGTGTCTGAATCTCTGACTAAAATGGGAAGTTTATTCCATAGTTGGGAGGCCATGTATGTAAAAGCTTTTCCTCCTGATGTAACTATTTTATATTCTGGGACCTGCACCTTGTGAACGAAGTAGAGGAGCTGGATTGTAAAACAAAGAGTTTACTCAGATAATGTGGGGCCAGACCATGTAGAGCTATATATGTTGCAAAAAGTATTTTTTTATAGAATCATCAATAGTTCCTGATCTGTGCTGGTCCTGACCATTAAAATAACCAAATATTACAAATGTAATAAAGTGATCTGTGAGTCTATCATCAAAATCAAAAGCATGTCAAAAATACTAAAAGACCTCAAATATAGTGCTCGCAAAAATTGATAGTTGAAGTTGAATTGAAGTTTCCCCTAATTTTGTGAGCAGTGTATAGCAGAAATGCAGGCAGTAATTCGATACCTGTAAAGTGACTTGCAAAGCAGTCAGAACTGGAAACTGAATGCTGGAAACTCCCTTAAGCTACGGTGTCATTTACCCTCTTTTAAGCATACACACGAACATCATTAGTGTTACAGATAAGTCACGGCGCATGCTCGTTGTTGCCCGTGCCTCACCTGCTATCCTAATGAGCAATGTGACCTTTTCTTATCTAATATTGTGCAAGTGAACTCCAAACGATGTTTGCGTTTGGCTTCTGCTGTGTCAGATTTTTCCATAGCCCCCTGCTGCAAACTGCTGTGAGCCATCATAATTTTGACGCAGAAAATGGCATTTCTAACCTCGGTGGGAAGTCTTGTTAGTTTGTCGCCTTTGAAAGGAGCCAGGAATGTTTTTTCAGCTTGAAAAAGAAAACTGCAGACATGTAATGGCGAGTGATTCATAAAGGCCATCATTTTTCTGGCCTGGTTTGTCAATCTTTGCAGTCCTTATTCACTGACTTTAATGCATACTCTGGTCTGCCTCAGAGCTGGCAAAGCTTTAGTCATTTGATTAAGGAGCAAACCTCCCAACAGTCTGTGAGATGTACATAGAGTGTACACATTTTAGTCATTTATTGGTGACGGAACTCATTACAAATGACATAACTGTTTGTTTCAGTTGTAAATTGCTCTGATTTCTGCCAAATGGTTCATGTTTTCTGCAGTCGTATGAGTAGAAATACCTGAACACAACATACATATAAAATGTTTAATCTTATTTTAGAGCATTAGACCAACAGAGGGCGGTGAAGGAACTTACTATGGGATAACCTTTCCCTTTTATTTTCTTAAATGTTTGATTTGTGGGTAAAATTTGCAGACCACTTTCTGACAGTCAGTGTTGTTCCACTCACTGGCTCCAAAAGGTGTCAAAGTACAACTTTGTAAGTTTAATTAATTTCTACTAGTTTTGAATATGGATATCAAGGAGTTCCTTGATGGACTTGTTCTCAAGCCAGCAGCTGTGTTTTGCTGTTAAAAACTAAAAAAGGAAGCTTTTCTGCAAACCTTCCCTGCACTCCGCAGCATTAAACGCCATTTCACTATGAAGCAGCTCACCAGTACCAGCAGCTGAAACGTGTCCCACCACCATGACCTCCTTGCTTAATTTGAGTAGATATGTACTTCCTGTTGTATTTCTCACACCTTTCTGGACCTTCATCATGCAGCTCAAGCTGTGATTTATCAGTCCGTCCAACTCTGCTCTGAATCAAAGCTTCCATATTCTGGAAGAAACTTCATTCTGTCCTTTGTTATTTTTCTTAGACAGCAATGCACTTATAATACTTATTCTAGACATAAAACCAGCACTGGACAACTTGGTTATTGGTTATTGTCTTTTTCAAGAGTCGCCTTGTCTGTGGTCTAGAATTCTGACAGATTTTAAAGGCTTTTTTTCCTGTCTTGTCAGAAGTGCAAATCTCTTCTTGGAGAAGCTTTGAACCTTCTGGTGACATCACCTATTCTCCTGGTTCATCACCCGGTCTTGGGTCTCTCAAGACTGCATATGTAGATCTCTACTTGTAGATATTTGTCACTCTTGGTTCTTTTTGGGCTTCTAATAGGCTGCATCTGGTATGCCAAATGACTGCCTTATGACTAAAGTGACTCCCAGCTCTCCACAATGTAAGGCAGCTACACGAGATGAGATTGTGGTGGTAACAGCCTGTCTGAACAGATGTCTGCCATGTCTCTTGGCAGAAAGTCATCATACCACAGGTACGTGCTTATTCCAGTCATGCTACCTATGGCTTGTTACTATCACAAGTTGCATGGTGAGCGTTTGGTTAGACCATCCCTCCACCAACCTGTTGCTTTGCAGATCAAGTGGAGTGGTTCAGGTGTAATGGATCCTGAGCTCTGTTCTCTCGGCTTCCTAGATCGTCCGCTCTAGTGTGGAAGGTGTAGACAGTCAGCTTGCCTAAGTAGGCTTCTAGAGCCAGGTGCGGGTATGCCTGGCATGGTCTCTGGTACGGTGACACTTGTCTCCCAACCTAATACATCATACGTGTAAGGTCCACAGTACCCAAACATAATTGTTTAAACAATTACATGATTATAGTTATGTAAAATTATAATAATTTGGCCAACAGCAAAGTGTAAAGACATTACAATCTTAAAAATCAAAATCACAAGAATATTTGCTTCGAATGGGTCCACCATGAAACTAAGTTTATGAATGAAAGTAAACCTGGCATAAGGGACCTGCAATGGATTCTGTAACGCGCTGAGGCTGCCTTAAAGCATGCTGAAGACAAAACCTCTTATTTCCCAAATGCCAGTCTCGTGTCAGCACAAACATGTAGCAGATATATACAGCAGATGTCTAGAAGCGTCTGGCCAAACTTCGAGCTGACATAATTTTGACGTCCAGTTTTTGGATTCCAGCTCTAATTGATTTTGAAGTCACGTCGTAATACTTAGAGCGTTGCAATTAAGTTTCTTCAACAATTGCTGCTGTAGAACTTTCTAAACACCTTAAAGAGCTTCTTGAGCTAGAAACAGATTGACTCAAATACTATTAATATGACCTACAAAATGTAATCAATATTAAGTTTTAGTTGAATTGGCATGTCTTGAACACTGCTGCACTTCAAACTCTGTTCCTTCCATATATATTGGCGTTATTGATAAATGAGTAAAAAATGTTTTGTCAAATTAGCTTAATATCCCACTGATAAAATGAGAAAAATGCAACCTTTATTCCTTTATTTAAAGCCTTTTTAATCTGAGAACAAAACTCATCAATAAACAATCCTGGCTAACAAAATCACCAACACACAGGCAACATGGGAATTGTATACTACTAACTAACTAAAAGTTGACAAGAATGTAGGAACTTTCAAGCAGTAGTCTTGCAGGCTTTGTTCCCTGGGGTATATATATGAGGTGACACAGAGTTGAATCTCTCAGTCTTTCAACATGGCAAACACAAGAGAGCACACAATTCAAATAAGACAGAAGTGCATTCAACTTCATATTGCAGTTATTAAAGTTTGGATTTTTCTCAGTTTCTCAGTGTGGGATGAAGCTAATTCACCAGATGGTGAGTTAATGATGGATGGTTATGGATGGTAATAATGGATGGTTTCTAATGATCCCTTTTACTTAGCTTTAACAGGGTTGCCAGTTGTGGTGGGGCTTGACATGTTTCAGTGTGAATTGCCATGCTGCTATTGCTAACTGCAGGTTAGCTAGCTAATCAGCACACACCTGTGAAAGACTGAGTTCAATTTCAGTTTCTGCCTTTTGATTTCCATCCATATACTCCTCTCTGAATTGTTGCAAAATGTCAAGAAAATCCATTTATACTTATGACATTTGGCAAAGCAAAAGCGGTCCTTGTATTAGGCTATACCTGAATATCCACCAGTCATTATCTCCCTCAAGCTTTATTATTTAAGGTTAAACGAGTCAACAGACAGCCATTCAACTGGCTAGCATAGGGTAATCTTTAGGTGGAGCTTATTATAACATATTTTAAACAACACAAAGGTTTGCCCAAACCTAGCTCTCATTGCCAAAAAGGAAAGGGAAACTTTGCATTTAGGGTATGCCAAATATTCTAAGTGGATCATTGATTATCAGTTATGTACTTTGACAAACTATTGTAAATTAATTTGTATAATTTCTGAACGCACTTAAAGTAAGCATGCAGGTTTGTTCCCGTAGAACAACTGTAGATAATGCATGCAGTTCACATAATGAACCAAGCAGTAAAGCTAATTAACAAGTCATGGTTTAAGGCCACGGGGATACATGGTGACTCAGTGGGTAGCAATCCTGAGGTGCAGGGCTCTGGGTACTCCCTGTCTGGAGTCTGCATGTCCACCTCATGTTTGCGTGGGTTTTCTCCGGGTACTCTGGTATCCTCCCATGGCCCAAATATATGCATATTAGGCTAGCAATGTCTAGGGTTGATCTTGCCATGCACCCTATGCTGCCGGTTAGGCACCAGCTGTATTTGTGTAGTTTCTGGGTAAGGATTGAGAATTTCTTCTCAAGTTCTGTCAGGTTTTATGGGGATTGTCAGTGGACAGTATTTTTCAGTTCTCTCCTGAGATGTTGGAAGGTGAACCTTTGACCCAGTCTGTGGTCCCAGGTTTTCATTAAGAATCATTTTGCTGCATTTAGCTTTTTCTAAACCTGACCAGTCTCTCTATCCCAGTCGCTGAATAATCCCCCACAGCATGATGGAAACAGAACATACATTATATTACTGATAATATAAACACCTTTATTTATTACCAATAGTAAAAAAGTCACTGCCATATTTCATACCCAGATCACCTTTGAACAGTTTTTTTCACCGTGGAGTCTTTAAAGAAGGGATGTGTGCTAAAAAATCCAAAAATTAAGGGACACACTAATGGTCAGGTTTTTATCACAAACAAGGACACTAATGGCATGGACAGGTCAGACAGCTGTGGTTGTTAAGGGTGCAAGTATGTTCATTTAGTTTGTGATACTTCTGTTGTGCTGATAATGATGGGAAAACTCCAGGTTTACATGACATATGTAATAGTTGGATTTCTACATTGCAACCAGCCAGTTATCTCACAGAAGGATGAAGAGCAAACTAGGTTATAGAAAAACACTTCTGAAAAATGTCCCTAATGGAACAAAATTGGTTTTGGTTTTAAGACGGGGAGCAACTACACTACAGAAACATGCCCCAAAATTAGTGTCTGCCAATATATGGAAAAGACTTATAAAAAGTAAGGTCCAAGTTGTTTAGAATAAGTGGACCTGGTGACTGTTTGGTTGTATTGGCTACTTTTAACTCTGGTTACATTGAGTGAATCGAATAACTGCAAAAATCTAAAGCATACACACAATTGAGTAATCAGATAATGGGAAACTGAAATAATTGGGAATAATTTTACAGAAAGTTTCATCCTATTTCACCCTATTCATCAAATACGTACCTGGCAACCATGTTTTTTATGTGCAGGCTGAGAAAACCAAATATAATTATAGTACGGGTATACATGAGATGAGAAATTTGATTACAGAGGTAAAAATCTACAGAAAATCTAAAGAAATTGTAGTATGCTGTTTACATAATGGCTTGAATAATAAAATAACTATTATTATAATAATTAATTACTATTATATTGGGGCAGCACGGTGGCTCGGTGGGTAGCACCGCTGCCTCACAGCAAGAAGGTCCATGGATCAATCCCAGGGTGGAGCGATATGGGTCCTTTCTGTGTGGAGTCTGCATGTCCTCCCCATGTCTGTGTGGGTGACTCGTAGTGTGTGACTATGTGCATGATTTTGTGTGTGTGTGTGTGTGTGCCCCTACGATGAATTGGGGCCCAATCTATGGTTGCTCCTGCCCTTGCACCCAGTGTTGCCGGGTGGGCATTGCCTGACCCGCGACCCAGTGTGGATAAAGTGGAAGATAATGGAATGTTTTATCATAGATTTTTATATTAATTATTTATTTTCATATTATCATAATATTTAGTGTATGTAAATGCACTCATTGTCCTGGTCAATGTCGTGTGTGGTCTAGAGCCAACTCCACTTGTTCCTGTATGAGATGACAGTCCAGTACGAGGGGTCACTGTTGCTGACCAACCTCCTCTCAGTCTTCCACAGCCAATCATGCCTGTATGTGATGCCTGACCTGGCCAGATGGTACCTCTGATATGCAAACTTGGGTCCCTGTAGTGGTAAGCTAGCTTATTAGGTCACTGCATTACCAGAGTCTATACTGAAATAGTTTTTTATTAACAGGTAAATGTACTTACCAGCTGCCTGTTGCGTCTAGAGTTATATTCTTTATTTTACCAGCAATGTTATTCTAATGTGCAATTAGAAGCTGCAGCAAGACTACATACAGCCCAGATCTGCATAAGTGATACCTAAAGAGGACTCTACAGTCTCTGATGTCAGCTGATTCATTAATTGGAAAAGCAGGTGACATGACCTTTCGAATGTGCTCATCAAAGTCTGTCTAAAAGTCTAGAAGTCATCTGGCCTTGGCTCTCCTTATCGCTGATGTGCTTTACAAGGGGATTATCTCAGCTGAATCCATGACACTTCTTTAAGTTTGCTCATAAGTAACCTCTTCCTTTACTGCTGTTAATATACACTTAACAAGCACTAGTTACACCATGCCATTTATTTAGTTCCGCTTACCATTACATTAACGGTATTTGGCAGACACCCTTATCCAGAGCGACTTACAACTTATACAGTCTTACAATTCAAGCAATGGTTGTACTTAAGGATCCAACTGTGGTAGCTTGGCAGAGGTGGGATTTGAACCTTGGACTAGAGGTCCAGGTCCAGAGTCCAGCACCTTAACCGCTAGACTATTGCAGTCCCATTACCTGTGGTCCATCTGTTTCTGTACATAGCACTCCGTTCTCTAATGGTCAGAGCTCCCACAGATCAGATATTATTTGGGTGGTGGGTAGGTGTAACACTGATGTGCTTTTGCTGTGTTAGTGTACGTGTTGTACTGGCATGAGTGGATCAGACACAGCAGTGCTGCTGGAGTTTTTAAACACTGTGTACCATATCGCTCCACCTTGTAGATGAAAAGTCAGAGACAGTAGCTTATCTGTTGTTGTACAGTTTGCTAGTCATCATCTAAACCTTCATCAGTGCTCACAGGATGCTCCTATTATACTGGACTATTTTCAGTCCAACAGTTTACATCTGATCAATTAACATACAATTTAAATTAATAATAAAATAAATGTATTATTAATTTGGAGTTTAAATAAATTAATTAAATTAAATTAAATTATATGAATTGACCTAATTTTGCTATAATGTAATATACTTTCAAGTTTATTTAGTTATTTATTTAATTAACATCCACCACCCATGGAGGATGGGTCCCCTGTTGAGTCTTGGTCCTCCCGAGGTTTTTTTCCTACCACTTTCAGGGAGTTTTTTTCTTGCCACTGTCGCCCTAGGCTTGCTCAGCTTGGGATTGGCCTTTTTTAGATAATGTAATATTGTAAAGCTGCTTTAAGACAATGCACCATTGTAAAAAGCGCTATACAAATAAATAAAAAAATTGAATTAACATCTAAGCCACCCAATCAGAAAGGGTCTTTTTGAGTTTTGGTTTTCCCAAGGTATCTTCCTTAAAAAATCTAGGGAGTTTTTCCTTTTCCACTGTCACCCTAGGTTTTCTCAATTTGGGATTGGCCTTTTAAGATAATATAATATTGTAAACCTGCTTTGAGACAATGCACCATTGTAAAAAGCGCTATATAAATAAATGTGAATTTACTTTACTTAATAAGAGTTAAGAGTTGCCTGGTTACAGTAGGCGAATAGACACGATAATTTGACTGTCCATGAGAGGAAATGTTATCTGGTCAGAAGAATCTCGATTCTGGCTGCGTGTTAATAATGCTAGATCTCGTGGTTCATTAAAGACTTCCGGAAACTGTGAGGACTGAGGACTGTGTGCAAGGTTTGGCACCAGCTGGAGGAGCTTCTGTGATGTTCTGGGGTGTTTTAATTGTACCGAAATGGGTCTCTTGGTTAAGGTTACACTTCCTACACTGAGATACTGGACAACCAGGTTTTGAGTTTTGCTCATTATAATGTTGTTTTAAGCCAATATTCCTGAAACTCACAGTTATGCCAATGTCACACTCACATGATTAATTAATTAATTTAATTAATTAATTAATTATCTTCCACTAAATCTACAGGGGGTCGTGAACCAGCTGGTGCCCACTCGGAAACTCTGGGCGCAAGGGCAGGAACAATCCTAGATGGTGCGACAAACCATCGTAGGGCAAACACACACACACGCGCGGTCACACACAAACGGCATCAGTTGACCTAACACTCATGTCTTTGGACTGTGGGAGGAAACAGGAGTACCCGGAGTAAACCCGTGCTGACATGGGGAGGACATGCAGACTCCACACAGAAAGGACCCAGGACGCTCCACCCTGGGATTGAACCCAGGACCTTCTTGCTGTGAGGTAGCGGTGCTACCCACCGAGCCACCGTGCTGCCCATTGTTAATTCAATCAATGATATTTTGTAATTTAATTAGCTGGGAAGACCCAAACAAAAGGTGAGTCAAAATAAATTAAGGTCTGGATCTAAGCTGTTCTGCTAATTTAATCCCCCTGTGTGATACGAGTCCCCACTGTCCAGTAATAATATATTGCTATAATATAATGTTGCATATAATGCTGTTTTTCATGACCTGTTTTTCCATGACCTGCACTTTAGTGTTGTGTGTCTGCTTTGTACTCATGTTTACCTTGTCAGTGCACCTGTGAGATGTTGAGTAGCTTTTCATTATGTCGTACAGATATAATGACAGTCTGAATTCAATCATTCAAAATAACGTTTTCTCTTTAGATGATACCAAACACAATAGCTCACTCATACGTATTCTAAGGTTGTATATTGGTGTAACCAAATTACACAAAATTCATTCTGTCAGTCTATTTCTTTGCATACTGAATACAGAAAATACCCTACAGAATAGGCTGGGGCTTGTTTGACTTGTTTTTGCAGTTAAAAAAAATTCCCTAGCTGTTCATGTAGCTTCCTTGAATTCCAAGTAAACCACTTTTATCTGAATGTACTTTACACTCACCTTGCTAGTACTGGGTTAGACCCAAATTTACACTCAAAGCTGCCTTTGTTCTTCGTGATATAGGTTCAACCAGGTGCTGGAAACATTCCTCAAAGATTCTGATCCTTTGAGCTGCAGGTAGTTGTTGCAGGTTTGTCGGATGCACATCCATGGTCTGAATATTTTGTTCCATCAGATCCCAAAGCTGCTCTATTGGATTGAGATCTGGGGACTCTGGAGGCCATTTGAGTACAGTAAACTTAGTCATTTTTGAGAAACTAGTTTGAGATGATTTGCCGCTTGTGACATGTTGCGTTATTTTGCCGGAAATAGCCCTATAGAAGATTGTCCAATGTGAACATAAAGGGTTGAACGTGGTCGGCAATAATACTGTGGTTTGCTGTGGTGTTTAAATGGTTTTCAATTGGCATTAAGGTGCTCATAGTGTGGCACAAAATCCCCAACAACAGTACACCATCACCAGATTGAACTGTCGATACAGGACAAGATGGAGCCATGCTGTTACATTGTTTATATCAAATCCTTGTCCTACCACATGGATGTCACAGCAGAAATTGAGACTCGTCAGATAACATTTTCCCAAGCTTCTATTCTCCAATTTTGGACTGTGTGAATTGTAGTATCAGTTTCTTGCTCTTAGTTGACAGGAGTGGCACCTGGTGTGGTCTTCTGCTGCTGTAGCAAGGTCTGACTTGTTGTGATTATATTCTGCATACCTCGGTTGTTACGAGTGGTTATTACAGTTACTGTTGCCTTTCTATTACTTCAAACCAGTCTGCCAATTTTGCTTTGACCTCATCAAAAAGGCATTTTCAGCCAGAGAGCTGCTACTCACTAAATAGTTTCTCTTTTACGGTTTAACCTACACACCTAAATGTATTGAGTTGCTGCCATGTAATTGGCTGATTATATATTTGCATTAACAAACAGTTGAACTGGACCCTGGGTTGAGGACCTTAACACCAGTTGCAGTGTGGAACTAATAAACCGTCGCTGTCCCTTTAACCCTGGATTCGCCTGTGTAAGTGTTAACCTGCGTCTGGTTTATGGCCTGCGCCTCTGAGTTTTTTCTACTACTCTGAAAGATTTGCATATTTTTTGAATACATGGTGATATTCAAACATCCAACGTCTAAACAAAGCTTTGTCAGGACACTTGGATCCTGTGATGTTTAGAACCGTGCTTGATCCATTGTGTTGTTGTCGTTTGCTATTTTTCTCGACGCACCTTGTATTACGATCTTGACTCCAGCATGAATACGAATGCTATGGATGCCAGGCAAGCACGGCTGAACCTGAGTGAGGTGGGGCTCTGACGTCGTTTTGCAAACAATGGCGCGAGCATGTGGGATTACAGCCGATTAGATCCTGAATGAGCCCTACAACATGCAGTGTTTGTGTTACATGACACAGGCTCTGGTAGTCAAAGCCAGCTCAGCTGGTTTGGAGGGGGTGGTGACACAACATCACCATTTATGTCAGTGTGCATGAGTGTACAGCTTTGACCTACACACAGAAAAAGCAAAGGCCAGGACTCTTATAATTGTAATAAAAGGACACAGTGTATGGATTGTTCAGCGGCATTTCTTACCCAACGTTCAGGCATTTATTGTGGCTTTGGGGAAGCTCTGGAGTTTTAAGTTTCCCAGTGTATGGCAGGTGAGGCGTTTTACTCTCCATCACACACTGTTGCTGTAAAGCAGGTTTGTACTTGTGGAGTTTCTCTGTGCTGTCAAAACACTGAGATATTTAGTATTTTTGTGCTGCTGAATGTCACACATTGGCAAACCTTTGAAAATGTCTGACAGGCAAATATCTTTGCTTATTTTGCTTAGTAGGGTAACTTTAAATGCACGTTGAAGCAGGCTAAATGAGGTTGTATCTGTTACTATATTTAGTCTTTAGCCTTTGTTCCTTTACTGTTATATTCTTTTTGTTTTTGTTTGAGTAAGATACATGTATTTTAATTGATAATTTCTGGAACACAATCCTTGGGACACTTCTAAAGAGCAATCTGCACTTTTTTTCTCATTACACTTCCAAGAAATACAAGCATTTACAGTTTATAATACATCTGAGAGATAACAGAGATACTCGAATGACTGCAGGTTAATGTGCGAAGTCGTGTGCAACACAGAATGAAAGTCTAAAACATTTTAATATTCAGCATAAAGCATTCTAATGCCAAATATACAATGCCTAATACAAATAACTGTATACACTTTGCACTAATTAATCAGACGCTAGAGGTTAATTCATGGCCCTGCGACTGTGAATTCAATTTCTATGATGTGAGCTATACTAAAACGTCTATATAATATTTCTAAATGTTTTACATAGGTTTAATTAATTAGGTAGTGCAGTGTTTAAAAGTCTAAAAATTAGTAAAGCTGCAGTTTGTTCGACTAAAATGCAGTGACAGTGTTTTAAAGAGTCCATTGCTTTGGGTTAAATATAATGATTTACTGAATTGTTTATTATTTGTATATATATATATATGTCTGGTTTTGAACACTAACATTTATTTTAAAATATCCCAAAATATTTTGGATATTTAAATTTCTTATGTTTTATTAATTTTTTTTTTATTTTATTTTGATTTTGGTGTAGTTAGCGAAAGATATTTGTATGATTTTGCAGATGATTCAAGTACAGTATCATGGATGTGAACCTCTTGCCCTCATAAAAGACATCACCATTCAACAAATGGAGTTAGAATATAGAAACAAATAAATATTACACATTAACATTTATTAAAAGATATAAACCAGATTTTGTACTTAAATGTTTTTTTTTTTATTAGATTAGCAGGACCTTTACCTCGTTCTAGGTTCTTAATGTGGAGCTTTGAGCGAGACAATGCTACACACTTTAATAAAAGAAATTCGTTTAGAAATTTGTATTTAAATATAACTATATTTTTTTGCCTGGCAGAACCTATTTGTGGAGCTCTTTGGCTGTGCATTCGACCCTGACCTTGCTTACTTATTAAATCAAATCTTGCAATACAGACCTGTTATGACTCGGATAAGCATCTTCGACCTTTTCTTAGGTTTCTTAAGTCTGCTGAATTTTTGAAGGGGTGTGACGTGATTAATAGAATAATAAAACGTGAAAATCAAAGGCAGAAAAATACAAAGCATGGCAGCTTAGTTTTGATCAGAATAAGAAGGTCAAGGAAATGTTGCCAAGAAGAGTCAGAAGTCGTCAGATGGGCAAATAGAGTTTTATGTTTTAAACATAACACAGACTCATTTTCACACTTTATTGGGCACACCTTGTTGTTTCTGTATTTAATGTTCATTTGATCAATTCCACTTACCATATAAGCACTAATTACAGACTACAGTCCATTTGTTTTCCTATTGACTTCCTCTTATCTATGTTCTCTAATGGTGAGGACCACAGGACCAGAATAGATCAGGCACTATTTGGGTGGTGGACATTCTCAGCACTGCAGTGACACTGGTGTGGTGAGTCTGTGTTAGTGTGTGATGTGCTGGTATGAGTTTGATCAAACACAGCAGTGTTGCTGGAGTATTCAAACATCAGTAAAAGTCCTCTACAGGGTGTAACAGTGTTTAAAAATTCCACCAGCACTGCTGTACCAAATGTCCCAAATGGTCTATCCTCCTTATGGCTTAGACAGATGAAGTACTTTGAGGTGTGCCTTGTTTTGGTAGATTGGACCCTGTCAGAGGGTCAAACACATGCATGGTACTGTGAGATCCTGACAGATTATTATTGACTTCTTTATTATGTAAAGAAGTCAAGTTTAAATGCCTTAAAATAAGACGATAACGCAACAAGGAGAAAACAAAGCAGAGCAGTGAATGGTGCTACTGTACAGGTTTTATAGTGTAACTACTTAAATAGCTTAAATAGTCCCCTAAGGGTGGTTTAATGATATTGAAAACATGACATGAACCTAAGCTTTAATCGCGGTAAATGGAGCCTGAGGAAATAATAATTTCTAAAAAAAAAAAAAAAGTTTTTGGCACTTCTGCATTTTATGTTTTTTGTACAAACTCCCTTTACCAAGAGCACTCACAGTCTTCTGTTATCTAATAATGATGGATAATACTGAGCAGGGAATTTTAATCCATTCCTCTTGACAGAATCTCTCAGGATCACCAGGCTTCTAAATCCCCTCATGTAGGTCCGTCTCCTCTTTACCACACCCCCACAGGATTTCTATGGGGTTTAGATCAGTAGATTGGCGTGGCCATGTAAGGAGAGAAACCATGATTTTGTTTTCAGTAAACCATTCTTGTATTGAGCTGGACATGTTTCGGGTCACTATCCTGCTTAAAGATCCACCAACCATTATTAGTTTTATTTTTAGTCTTTTTATGGATTTTTATGAAGTGCGTGATGCTTCATACCCTAACAAGGTTCCCAGAGCCTTTTGGAGCATAGCGGCTTCAAACATTACAGACTCTTCACCATACTTAACAGTGGGCGTCATGTTTTTTTCAGTGTGAAAGAACAACAGAACCCACCAGAAAGCTGAATTTTCATTTACTCTGACCATAGCACATGGTCTGTGTCCCAGTGGCCCAGGTTCCTGGCCAGCCTTTCAAATAATCTGATGTCATGGATGTGACATTTGATGGTAGTCTTGACGACCCCAAGATTGCTAGGATTTCCCTCTAAAAATAGGATTTTCCACAAAAATAATTTACACATGACTCAGTTATTTATTCAGCTCTTTATATGGAGCAGTACTTTAATTGAGTATACCTGGGGTAATAGTGATAGGATAAAAACCTCAACATTATATAAGGAAGAAACATTGGAGGGATGAAACTAAGGTACCTAATTAATACGTTTATAGTGATAGTTTACATGCACTAAAGCTAAATATACAAAGAATTCTATCTAAAGCAAATAAAACAAGCTAGGATATAGACTATAACATAGTACAACATTAAATAAACACACACAGTCCTGCAGTACAAGATGTCGCAATGAACATTTCTCACAGTTTGCGTAAGGGTTTGCTTCCTGGAAGAATTGGTTTAACTTGCTATTAGAGAATCATATGAGGAAGAGTCTTGAATGGAACAAGAACAACACACTTTGCCCTGTGGGGAAGTCAGCTGCATAAAGTAGTGAGTCAAAAGCTAAAATATGGGGGTGTACCTATATTTGATGTATTTGTAAGAAACAGATGATTAGCACGTGTGCACGTTCGGCTGTCATCTGTTCTTCTGAACTAGCGGCTCATCCATGCTATACGTATACATGAGCCCAGTGAATACTGGGATAGAAGTGAACCTGACCAGGACAAGTTAGGATTAATAAGGGATTTTGTTTCAGGATGATACTGTAAACTATATCTCAATCTGTATTAAAGTGGGGTAGCACTGTTACCTCGCAGTGAGAAGGGTTCAATCCCCAGGTTCCTTCTGGTCCTTCCTATGGTTTACTCTGGTTACCCTGGTTTCCTCCCACAGCGATAAGTCATGTTTTTTAGGTCAATTGGTGTCTGTAAAGTGCCCCTAGTCTGTGAATTAGTGCGCGAGTGTGTGACTATGTCCTAAGATGGATTGGCACCCTGTCTAGGGTTGTTCCTGAGTTCTGTAAATGTAACATGTGGTATGTTAACTTTTGGTAAGTTGGCTGGTTAAGTCCACCCCAGGCTGGGCATGCAACATGAGGTTGGTTTGCATGGTTATGGAAAACGCCATGATGCACTAGGGCCCACTATATTTCTTCACCTGTGTGTTTGGGCTATTTGTGCCAATGTGTGATGTGAACAAAAGTTGTTTAGCTTGTGTGAAATCCTCTGCAAACACTAGTTTGCTGGTGTTAACAGGTTTGCACATGTCTTGCGTGCACACACACACACACACACACACACACACACGTGCACACACTTCTAGTAAATCAGGGCTGTGATTTCCACCTTCTTTGAGTGAGTGTAACTAAGTGAATAAAGCTCCCTGGCAATGAAGTTGTCAGGCCCAGGATGTGTATCCACCTTGCCTCCAGGGTAATGAACTCCATCATCCTAGGAAGAACAAAAGTGGTTACTGAATATGGATGAACTAAAGCACTGAAATTAACTTAAATGAAGAGGAATAAACCTGTCTGTAATTTGTAATGTGTTTTCATGTAATCATATAAATGTCAGGCCCTGTAATAACACTGCATTGTGACACAGTCATACAATTTAAATGTGTTTTCTAATACAAGTGCTATTTAACCACCATCCGACCATCAACATTCGTTTAATAGTAAAAAAAATGTAACTTTAGATGTTGTGGCCGGAAACAGCCGATCTACGAGCAGAGATTAAGACCAGAAATGCATCATTCATGTGTGTCTGTGTGTGTAACTGCCATACTGGCCATGTACTCGCTTGCTTGTTAGCTCATATTTGGACTTGACTGATGTGTTTAGAGACTTTTTGTGTAGGTTTTTTATCTGTGTGTGGATGACTTTCCTGTCCTACTGTAAGTAGTACTACTTTGCTTGTCTTTGTTTGGCTTGCGATTTTAAAAAGTCTAGGATCCACTGTCAACCCTTCTCGTCATACCGAACTGTAACTATATGAACTGGTTCACAATCACTTACTGAATCTCTGGCTGTTGTTCGTAATATTGTCTATCAATGCATTTGTGGCTTCCAGTAACAACAAACTTATCAGGTCCATCATACCATCCTTTTAAGAGTTAATGTCTAGTCAATGTCCATTCCAATCTGTTTTATAAATATCTTTTTATGGGACTGAAGATATGACGCAATGTAAAGTAGTTAATCTACAGCTTGTATAACTGTGTACATTTACTGTGCTCTCAAAATAACTAAACAAACAACTATTACCACTAAATGAAAATGGCCAATTTGTTCCCAAAGTGGGTTCACTAGAGCTTTACTAGTTGCCAGTGGAATCCTCTTCCACGCCTCCATAACGACATCACAGAGTTGGTGGATGTTAGACCTTGCTCTCCTCCACAGATGCTCAATAGAGTTTAGGTCTGGACACATGCTTGAACTTTAACCTCAGTTTGTTTAGCAAGGCAGTGGTTGTCCTTGTGTGGTTGGGGTCGTAATGTCAGAATACTGCCCTGCAGCACAGACCCTCATGCTCTGATTCAGTATGTCACAGTACATCTTGGCATTCATAGATCCCTCAATTAACTGTAGCTCCCCACAGCTAGCAGCACTCAGCACAGCCCCAAACCATGACATCCCCACCACCATACTTGACTGTTGGCAAGACACACTTGTCTTTGTAGTCCTCATTTGGCTGCCGCCACACACGCTTGACACTATCTGAACCAAACACCTTTTATCTTGGTGTCATCAGAACACAGAACATGGCTCCAGTAGTCCATGTCCTTAGTCTGCTTGTCTTCAGCAAACTGTTTGTGTTTGATTGTGCATCATCTTTAGAAGATAGAAGATGACGTTGGGTTATTTGAAGGGCACAGCAAATTTCCACTGTTATATGTATGAAAGTGTAATATCTTCAGTGTTGTCCCACGAAAAAAAATATGAATAAAATGAGTAGTGTACTTTTGTAAGATACTGGAATTCACTGGAGGTGCTCCTTGGACAGGCCCGCAACACATGTGCATGCCCTGATCTTCACAAGGCCTGTCTGGGGTTCAAACCTGGGACGTCAGGATCCAATGTGTCCAGCAGCTGGCTCTTATCTTAAAATCACAAAGAAAATGAAGAAAATTACAATGCTGTGAGCATTAGTAAAGGGTGGAATAAGGAAGCATGAGTAAATAGGTGTACCTTTAAGCATGCTGAGCCACTTTGAAAAGCATACTGGGCTCAATTGGTACAGCAAAGGTTGCAAATTAGGCACACAAATGTTGCCACTTTTTATTTTAAGCCCGCCATTATTAGTCGGCACTTAAATCGGCCAACGAGCCAGTACATGATCAAACGCATGACTGATTTTTGCCAACAAGCTTCCTTTTTTCACAGAAGCATAGACACGAAGTCAGCAGAGTCATTCATCTACATGGGGATGATTAGACAATGCACACATTAATTGTGACAAAACTGTCACCCTTCATAATTTAGTCAAAGGCTATGAATATTGGCTACACACCCAATGTCCATATTCACTCTAAGGCCATCAGACCATCCTGGTCTTTAAAAAACTCATTTAATAGCATCAAAAAACAATGTAAGTGTCAGGAGTTTATTAAATTAGCATTTACAGCATTTAGACACCCTTATACAGAGTCACTTATAGAAGTGCTATGTATTCTTTTGACCAGCCCTCATGAAAGTACATATACTGTTGCATATAGCCCAATAACCATCTAACTTCAATATACAATAACCCTGTTATGAGTACAGTACAAAGTCACCATTAAATTTGTTGTTTAATATAATGATATAACAATTGGGCCCAAATATTTCAAACTTTTATTTGTCACTCCATAATATTTTTCTTCACTGATCTTCATTCCAGTCTTTGAGCATTTTATCCTTTTCACTACATTCCCCTTCTGAAAAAAAGTTATTTTTTGGCTGCTACTCTAGTAAAACGAATATCAGCAAATTGAAATCCAGATGTGCTGCTCCAACCCCAGAGTGCAGTAACTATCGACCTCCTCCGGTCGACTGAGGATGCCATACCACCAGGACGTTTCCCTTCTATCAAACTAAATAATGCTGATATGCTTTTTTGTTGGCAATGTACTTTTCTGCATTAATGCTGCCATAACAGAAGTGCAAATGACATTTGCTGATCGCATTGGCTCAGCCCCATACCATGACAGATCCTGGCTTTTTCTGATTTGTTTTCCTGATTTGGGAAAACAAATATTTGATACACTGCCATTTTTTTCCCACCTAGAAATAATGGAGAGGTCTTTAACTTTTATTGTAGGTATACTTCAACTGTGAGATACCAGAAAACCACATTGTATGATTTTTTTAATTATAGATTTGCATTTTATTGCATAAATAAAACACTGAGTTACAGCTCCTTCCAAGGATTTCTTATTGGGTTCAGGTTTGGAGACTGGCTAGGCCACTCCAGAACCTTGAAATGCTTCTTATGGAGCCACTCCTTAGTTGCCCTGGCTGTGTGTTTTGGCCAAAATCTCACATGACCCCATCCGTTCTCCCTTCAATATGGTGCAGTTGCCCTGTCCCCTTTGCAGAAAAGCAAGTATGTATGATGTTTTCACCCCTGGTAATATGAGTTCATACCAGAAAGCTCTATTTTGGGCTTATCTGGCCACTTAATCATCCAGATGATCATTGGTGAACTTCAAACAGGCCTGGACATTTGCTGGTGTGAGCAGGGGAACCTTGCGTGCTCTGCAGGATTTTGGCATAGTGTTGGCATAGTCTGTGCTCCCAGATCTCTGCAGGTCATTGAGCAGGTCCTCTCATGTAGGTCTGATTTGATTCCTGACATTTCTCAAAATCATTCTTACCACACGTAGTGAGATATTCCATGGAGCCCCATCTTGTGATTCTTCCATTTTCTAATAATTCCTGCCTTCTCACCAAGCTCTTGCTGTACATTGTCCTGTAGCCCATCCCAGACTTGCGCAGGTTTACACATTTTGTCACTGGTGTCCTTACAAAGCTCTTTGGTCTTGGGCATGGTGGAGTAAAAGTATACAGTATACATGGTAAAGTATACCAGTATGGTACAGTATAAAGTATACATGGTAAAGTATGATTGATTGATTGAGTGTGTGGACAGGTGTCTTTTTTTACAAGTAATGAGTTGAAACAGGTGCAATTAATACAGGTAATAAGAGGGCTTCTTAAAAACAGGTCTGTGAGACAGGTGCACCTCATGCTTCCTCATTCCACACTTTCCTAATGCCCACGTCTTTGTGGTTTTATTCATTTACTTCCTGTGGTTTGAAAGTAAGAGCCAGCTGCTGGACACTGGATCCCAAGGTCCCAGGTTTGAACCCAAGGCTGGCCTTGCAATGTGAAGATCAGGGCATGCACATGTGAGAAACAGAATTCTTGTTGGTTGGGAGGTGATCAAGTACTTATTTTATGGAATAAAATGCAATGAATTATTTAAGTCTTACGATGTGATTTTTTGGATTTCTTTTTTAGATTCTGTCTCTCACAGTTATAGAGTACATACCATAATTACAGACCTCTCTATTCTTTGTAGGTGGGAAAACTTGCAAAATTGGCGGTGTATCAAATACTTATTTTCCCCACTGTAAATATATACGTCAGCTTATTAATAATATATTAACATTTTCAACCATCCATCTGTCTCATCTTTCCATGTTCCATCTGTCCCTTTCTCTTTTTCTCTCTTCACACACACAAACAACTTGATCACTGCCAGTAGGGAAAAAGATTAGTACTGACTCGAGAGGGTGACCTACACTGCACTCCTTTAAGTGGTTTTCCAAACACTCTAACCTTGCTGTACTGCTTGTTCAAGGCGTCACAAAATATGTTTGGATTTGATAACTTTATTACATCTGTGAATGTAATAACGTGTAGAAGCTGGCTAAATGCCCATGTGCTGAATACGTTCATTGTGCATCTTGATACAAAATGTCTACGTCATTCAAGTTATGAGACTGTGATAACGACCATTAGCACCTTTTGATTTTAATCGATCTTTTATGTCTCTTGGTAGAGATGCAATTGGTTACCCCTGGAACGGACTCTCCCTGTGTTGTTTGCAAGTACTTCCCATGTACATTTGGGTTTAATGTCCATCCGATCAAAAGCCATTCACTTTAGTTCTGAGGATTCATGGAATATAACAGTCCAGAATAGTTTAAGATTCGTCATTCATTTGTTTGTGTGCATCTACCTTACTGGTTGTGTACTTGTGTGATTGTTGGTTCACGTTTGGACTAGAGACTGTTCTAACTCGGTTGGTGTGTTTAGAGACATTTTTATTGTGCTTGTGTGGATGACTTTCAGCTGATTATCCACCACTAGCTGTATATTTTCTCTAGCCTATAACTGTATGAACTGGTTCCCATTTGTTAAAGAGTTTCTTTTATCTGGCTGATCATCTGTGTTGTTTGTAATACCCTCTATCAAATAATTTTTTGTCTATCACACGATGCTCTTAAGTATTACAGCTTTGTCGTAGACAGGGTTGGGACAGTACATTACTGTACTTTCTGTAATTATTGGAAATGTCCATAAATGAAAAAGGTTATGTGGTTATATAAGGGATGCTGTGTAGATTCGCTCGGCGGTCTCTATGACGTACATATGTATCGCTTGCATGCAGTTTTCTAGTGAGAATACCCTTATATTTAGAACACTAACATATAAAAACTTTGTGACTTGGTTTTGTTTGGTCATTGACCATTTCAGACTATGCTTTACAGCTCTAGCGTAGTCTGACTACTAACACTGTATATCTGTCTGGCCTTCTAGTGCACTATAATGAATGTATAAGCTGATTAAAGCTCAGTTGAGGATTACTGTGGTTAGCATTAATATGGCATTTGGAGTGTTAGTCTATGCAGTGCCTCCTGCTTAAATAAATGAAGACAACCAAAGGTGCAAATTTGTACTAGCATGAGAATATGTCTAGTAAAAATGTGTAAAAAAAATGGTGTATGTCTGTAGGTCACTCTGGCTGTATATAAATGGAATGTATACCAGTGCTCACTGATTTTGTTCATGTTGACTGACAAGTAAACGTGGGACCAGCAGGTGACAATCCAAAATGGACACTAGCAAACTCTAGTTGACATGTGCACCCAGTTAGTGTGAAAGTTTGCTAGACTTAATGAAACTCAATGTCAAGATACTGAGATGGTGTATGTAACTGGTTCCTTAGAAGAAAGTTGCTGGAGTTATTATAACCTTCTTGTCGTCGTTAAAGTTGATAAATAACCCTTTATCATTTTCTATATTTCTGCATAAATATGACCTAAAGTCCCTAAGGTATAGAAAGAAAACTTGTTCACAAATGAGACCAATAATATACTGAGCCATTTATTTATTGAGGAAACGATCCTGTATTACAATATCTGTGAGTGTCAAAAGTATGTAAACACGTAGGATTAGCAGTTAAGTAGGTCAAATTATAGAGTCAGGTGTTTTTAATCAATGGGTTTGACAATCAGGTGTGTATTATGGCACAAACAAAAGGCTTTCTGATGCCTCATCAGTCTGGGATTGATTACAAAACCACCAATCCACAATTCAAACAGATTTCGTACAAACTGAGGAATAGAAGTCCATTGTTGCTTGGTTGATTTCCGAAAAGCGAAGTGTGTTAAGATCTACAGGCCACAACGCCTATGGCACATGGTTTATTAACAATCCAGAAGGCTATGGAAGAACACTGTGTATGAGACCAAAATAAGGATTTTTGTTTAATTTAAGCATTAAATCTGGATAACAGTTTTGGTTTAATTATGGCTTGGCCTAGGACATCTGGGCCAGGACAATTTGCCACTGTTGCTAGAAGTATACCACCAACGTCTAAAGGAAGCTATTATGGGCATCATTTCATGAACTGAATTCACAAGTCTCACAAAACATGAATGTTTTGGAATATGAGCAGTTAGTCTAATAGAAATGTCATGGAGGACGTTCATGTAAGGAAACCCACCAACATCAAAGAGTTGAATATGTTCTGAATAGAGGAATGGCCTAATATTCATCCAAGCATATATGCAGGACTAATTAACAGGTATTGCAAACATTTAGCTACAGATATCGCTGTACAAGGGGGGGGGTCACACGCAAAGTGTCACATACTTTTGCTAAGTATTTAATTCTGGATAATTTCATACCTGGATAATAAATAACTGACCAAGTATAGTTTTTTTGTCTCATTTCTTTAATGCAGCTGTTTATCTGCTGTTAGGACTTAAGATGTTTTAGCTCAAATTTACAGAAATAATGATTCGAAAGGGTTCGCAAACTTTCAAACGTCACTATATCTGGTTTATACAGTTTGGTTGGGAAAATCATTAATAGTTCAATTTAAATGTATATATTCAAATGTATTTATATAGCGCTTTTTACAATGGTGCATTGTCTCAAAGCAGCTTTACAATATTATATTATCTTAAAAGGCAAGCCTAGGGTGACAGTGGCAAGGGAAAACTTCCTGAAAGTAGTAGGAAGAAACCCTGGGAGGACCAAGACTCAACAGGGGACCCGTCCTCCCTGGGTGGCCTAGATGTTCATCAGATATTAAAGCTTCGTGTAACGCTGGCATTTCTTTCTCCTTCTCTCTGTCCGTCCCAGGGGCCCAGAGGAGGCGATGGACCACCTGGAGAACCAGGCCCAGAGGGTCTCAAGGTATCAATCCTTCTAACTTTAATCACACTGAGTGCCAACCAGGCAAGATAGGATTTCAGAGGCGTGAACACCGCTGTGTACGTTGGGACCTACGAGACACACGCTAGGATACAGTTTGCAAACAGTGCCACCCAGTGGTCAAAAAGATCGACCGTGTACTTGTTACCTATCTGAACGGTGTACCTGACGTCTGTCTGTCTGTCTGTGTCGATGGTTCTTTACAGGGAGAGAAGGGAATCGCAGGCAAGAAAGGATCTCTGGGGTTTATCGTAAGTCATGCTGATCTACTCTATTAAATGATTAGTATAAACATTATGAGATCAATCTCGCTTCACCAGAGGTGGGATATGAACCATAGTGACTCAGTGTGTTTCCAGAGTTGAGCTTTTCGATCTGATGGTTTGAGTGGACATAGTGACAGGTTTGGTTTGGAAATCGGAGAAAAAACGTTTAAAGAGACTTTTTTGGGCGATTTTATTTTTCAATGACCCGGTGGCTTATTTTGCTCGCGGGATCTGGCAACCTCGGAATGAGCCGCAATTAGATGAATGCCTTTGTGGAGTCATTGCCCGAGTCATGCAAATCTGGGGCTTCCTCATTTTAAAAATGATTATTAAGTGTACGTAAACACACTCGATGTTGGTCCCCTAGTTTCAGACCATCTGCGCTTACATTGGTACAGATTGTCTGGGGTTATTTCTTTTATATATCCATTGCTGCTTTACCTCTCGTTTGTTGTTTGGTATTTTTCGAACCCTGAACCGTTTTCCTGATTTCCCTGTACGTTTTTACAGGGTAAAGCTGGAAGTCCAGGGAAGCGAGGCTCTCCAGGACCACCGGTACGTACTACATGGGTTTATTAAAGACAGTGTGCGATCTGTCAAATACTTTTACAGTAAGTGTAGCATGTCTTTTGTCCTGCCGTGGTGCCCTTGATTGTGTGTGTGTGTGTGTGTGCCATCACGACCATGTTTCCACCTGTGTGTTTGGGGGTGTGTATGTTGTCTTTGTACGTTGTTGTTATGGCTGTGTGTAAGTACCTTTTTTATCCTTCTGCACCTCGTAGTCATTTCTTTCCCGCGTTTCTCACAGGAGTCCCACAAGTCACCGTTCTACGTCCAACATGTTTCTTCTAAGTTTTTTTTTTGATACCCAGACCTGAATTGAACTGAGCTTTTTTTAAATGGTCTTGAACAGTGTTTGATCTCATTGCTCTGTTGTTATAGTGCACGGTTGTACTTTATTCCTGCTCCATTAATGACTGTAGGGAAAGGAAAAAGGTTTCTGCCAGTGTGTCATTAAACTAAACAAGTCCTCTAATACTCCTTTTTCTCTCCTGTTTTCTACCACCAAGCCTCCTTATACGACTGTTTTTAAGCCTGCAGCGTCCTCTAGTGTCACAAATAGAGATTGAATCTGTTTGTTTGTGGCTTCAATTCATCATCCGTTTGGAAGTAATGGAATGGAAATTATTATAAAATGAATTAAAGTCGTGTTGTTGAGCTTGGTTGATTAATCACTTAAAATGTAGTGTGTAATAAAGTTATTCATTAAATTATGGACAGACAAACTGGAGCGGATAATCTGAAAAGATTCACTATAATAATTAAATATCTCTGTTCATGTCGCCCTAGTTTGGCCATAATTCTTTCCAAAACACACAAATGGCTGTTTATTAACAAACGAAATGAAGATTAATAATTATATGCATTTTGCACAATTTTTCTGATTTCGGGTTGTGCCACATTTAAAGTTTATTAGACGGAATATACAATCCCTTTTTATTTCTTTTTTGCAGCAAGAGAAGGGAAGGAAGGAAATATTTTCTTGCCTGATTAATATTGTTATTGTAATATTGTTATAATCATTCATCTATAAGACTTTCAATTAGGCTATTAACTAATTAATGTAATTGTAATTAAGGGTCTGTATTCTTTTTTAAGCTGTTTAAACATTGCCTGTGAAAACATCGCGTTGTTATTCCTGTTCTAAATTAAATATTAGGATTTACAAGTGGAAGTAAAGCAAAGTGACTATTATTATTTATCTGAATCCTTTCTATTTCCACCTTTTATACTGAACCCTATATTAGTCTAAGTTAAAGCTGGCACTTTTGTAGTGTTTTTTAATTCAGTTGAAGTGTCAAAAAGCACATAAAAACACTGTTTAACAAGTTTACACGACGCGTTAGCATGATGCTAAACCTGCAGCTTTAAGGACGTTTTGTTGTTAGCATCGTTAGCCTAGCAGTGCATGTATGTGTACGTGGTTATTTGACTAGTTTTGTTCCAAAGCGAAAGTTAAAACACGTTTTATTTTCCACCACGCGAATATGGGAAGCCAATTGGGACAAAAATGCAGCAATTCGCAAACGTGTTGTGTTTTTTTTTTTGTGTAGTTTTTTTGTTGTTACTGGTTGGCGTGTTTGTGGTCCATTTGTTAAACCAAACACCGGATCAGAGCTACATAAACACATTTGTCTTAAAGATTAAAAACTTGCTCTGTTTATCCGGGTGTTAATGATACGAGTCGTGTGTGTGTGTGTGTGTGTCTCATGTTTACTTTGTCTTTATATTTCATTACAAACAGTATGAACCTAAGATATGTCGTGTTTTGTCTTTTCAGCTTCGTTTCGTTTGGTAATAAACATCCATTCCTGTGTTTTATTCCTGTGTTTCAGACCTGTAACACGTTCCAAAAAAAGCTTAAAGCTTTTACCACTTTGTAATGTTGTCGTTTTTTTCCACAGCGGATTCCAAGTGGTTTAGTGTTTCAGGTGTTTTGCTCCATTCTTTCTATAAAGGCGCCCTGAGATCGTATTTTCCATTTCATAATCCTCTATTAGATACAGGTCAGGACTGCAGAGGGTCCAGTCCAGTCCCCGCACCCCCTTCTTCCACAGCCATGCCTTTATAATGTGTGCAGCATGTGGTTTTGTTTGTGTTTTTGTCATTGTTGTACTTTTCTGCATTAATGCTGCATCACAGAAGGCCAAAGGACCTTCACCAAGGGTCCGGACCCGACCCCGTAACATGATAGAGCCTCACTTCTGGACTTGTTCCTCATAACAGGAGAGCAGGAATACATCCCTTACCCATGTGCTCCTATCAGATATTCATGAATGACGGATCTGAGGGAGCGCCGAGAGATCACCCCTCTTCAGTTTAGGCCTTTTAGGGCTGAAATTCCTCCAGATTTTGAATCGTTTCATGATTTTATGCTCTGTAGAGACAGAAATATCGACAGTAAATCCCTTCCCATCTTTCTTTGAGGAACATCGTTTGCCAACATGTTGTTTTCTTACACATTTTCTTTTCTTTTCATAAACTGGAGATGATTTTTATGTGCATTTTCTTCACTTTGTTTTGTAAACGGGCAGGTTTAACTGAAGGCTTGACTTTGTTTTATATTATAAGGTTATAAAATATTAAAAGTTTGAAGGGATACGGAATCTTTTGGTATTATTGCTCTTTTTTTTACTTTACTTTCTGTTTATATTTGAATAAAAATGTAAGAGTAAAGCGAGCAGAGGGTGTAGAGTTCAGAGTCTAGAGTTTAGAGCTTCACAGAGGCCCTGCATAAGAAGGAGCCTGATGCAGGTGTGTGGATTTTGCAGGGCGTCGCTGGTCCTCCAGGCGGTTCGGGTGAACGAGGTGCACACGGTGAACCTGTGAGTGTGCGCACTTTTATTTTCAATTCTATACTTCAGAGTAACAGACCTCCATCTATGTATCTGTTATAATTCTCCTTCTTATTAGATGACTCATTGGTTTAGGGATAGTAACAGGCACTTGTGGCATTTCGTGTGTGTGTGTGTGTGTGTGTGTGTGTGTTCGTTCTATCAGCTAGTCTAAACATGTAATCAGGCCCCTATTTGCTGCAGGCTGTACAAACACACTGCAGCGTTTGATGTAGCCGCTCTGATTCTGTTTTTCCATTCTTTCATACAGACAAATACCACACACACACACACACACACACACACACACACAGGAAATTACACCCGTACACACACATGAAGGTCAGAGCTCAGTGTTACATTTGCTGTGTGTTTTCAGTAGGAAATGACATCGTAATCGTCTTTTTCGTCTTTTTTTCTGAGCAGGGACCCAAGGGCCCATCGGGGGACCCGGGAATAGATGGAGAGCAAGGACCGGAGGTAAAACACAGTCCTAACTCTGAAATGCAGATCGAACCTTTAACGAGTATTCTTTGCCAACGCGTTTCTCTCTTTCTCAACGCGTACTCTGGGTCGCGTTTCGAGTCCGTGTCATGAGGAATCCCTCGTCCCTAGTCCGCCACATTAAAGCTGGACTCACTTCTTAAGAAATAACGTACGAATTTCTTGAAGAAAACCGTAAGAACGCCTCGCATTGTAGTAAGAAAATCCGAAGGTTTCCTCAGAAAGCAGAAAGATCTTGCTCAGAAAATCTACGTTGTTTCTGGACGGGTTTTACAGCTACACACGATACACGGCGTGAAACGTTTTCAGTTCGTTTTTCAAGATTTTTTTTTTTTTAAGCAAAAAAAGTAAGGGGTGATGGGGGAAGAAACGTGCAGAATGTCGGGAAAAAAATCCTGGTTAGAAACTCAACTGAGTTTGAAATTTCGATTCTTACCTTTACGTTTAAGAACGTAACATTTTTAGGTACGCGATTTGTTCTTCGAATTGTTCTGAAGGAAATTTTAAAAAGCTAAAGGTCCAGCCCCGCCCTGTTCCACTGGGTTATGGGTTACGTTAGAAACCTATAGACCGACAGAACATGATATAAAAAAATAGAAATGCACAACTGCCCTGTGAAGATCATGGTGACCGAAAAGGTAAAAACAAAAACAAAAACCCCACCCATCTTAAGCAGCATCGTCTTTACAGTTCTCTGTTATTAAAGCCAGAACCTGAACTCAGCAAGCCCGGGTGACAGTGGCAAGGAAAAACTCCCTAATAGTTATAAGGAAGCAGTAGCAGGGACAAATCTGAACAGGTATTTAACAATATTTGCATTTGTGCGGAAATGTGTCGCGTTTACGTTTGCCTTAACGTCACCCTCAGCTCCGGGCTCATGCCAGTATGCCAGTATGATATGGTATCATGCACTGTAAGCTCCCAGTGTTCCCAGTATAGGCTCCCTGACCGAGATAATAGCAAATTCTGACGTTCTTGTGTTCTTTGGCAGGGGCCTCCAGGACCCGAAGGAGAACAAGGACCTCCGGGTGAACCTGGAACCAAGGTGATGAGTTCTGGACCAAACTCCCTTTTCTTTTTTGAGAATAAATATAACAAACACACACACACACTCTTTCACTTTAGAAAGCCCAGACTGTCCAGCTTGACTGGATAAATATTAATGCTGCAATAACATCGCACAGTGCAGCCTGAAAGCCCCCGGTGCCCTTACGAACCCTGCCGAACCCTGGAGCAGGAGCAGGAGCGACTCCCGAAACGGATTTATAGAGCCGACATGCGTCCGTGTAATGATTTCACCATACGGCGCTTTGCTAAAGTCGTCAGGTCGGCTTTTATGGCCGTGTTTCTCGAACAGCGTTTGTTTTACGGAGCACCGTTTTATGTGAAACGGATTGGACCAAACATTTCCCAAGGAAAAACAAGTCCGGTATTTTCAGCCTTGTGCCATCATTCTGCAGGAGTGCCAGGTCACGGTGCCCGGCTGGCATCACCGGCGCCATTTCTGTCATTTAGAAATGAATTATAAGCTGGTAACGCAAGGGCAAGTGTGACGTTTGTGCACGGATCATCTGGAAAGGGCTTTAGACGTTTAGAAGTGCCATGTTTACTGCTTCAAACAACAACAGGCGGCCAAATATTTTTGGCTTTGTGTTCCTGAACCTTAACCCTGACTCGCTCGGGTTATGTCGTATATTAAGTTTTTCTTTATTTTGTTTTTTAAGGCTACTGATCTACTGTGGGGACTGTGGTAGCCTAGTGGTTAAGGTACTGGACTATGGACCAGAAGGTCCAGGGTTCAAATCCCACCTGAGCCACAGTTGGGTCCCTGAGCAAGGCCCTTAACCCACCATTGTTTGGATTGTAAGACCGTTATGAACTGTAAGTCGCTTTGGATGAGGGCGTCTCCTAAGTAATGTAAATGTCAATCTAGACCCATTTATACAGAGCCAGTTTAGACCCGCCAGTTAACCTTTCGTTTGAACGTGGGTGGGAACCGGAGTGCCCGTGCAGGACATGCAGACTGTGAGAGGTTTGCATGTTCTCTCCGGGCCTGTCTGTGTGGTTTCCTCGCACAAAAAGGCAGCCTTGTCGGAGAGGATCAACTTGACCTAACCTCACCTCACAGGGAGAACCTGCCTTTTATGTGACGGCGCGACATCTTTCTCTCTGCATTGCTGTAACGGAGCTGCACAGAGCGCTCTGGGGCCGGTAGCTGCGTTACAAAGACGCGCTACTTCCCCGTGAGACCGATAAAAGGTCGTTTATAATGTACCGACCTAACTAAACATGCCTTCTGATTGTTCTCTGCAGGGCGACGTTGGGCCGGTGGGTGCTAAAGGGGAGCAGGGGCAGGAAGGCGTAAGGGTGAGTCCCCGTTCTGACCCGGTTTGGCTCCCTAATCTCCAGAGCGTCCCAGGACCTTCTGGTCTGCTGTTACACCATGAATCACTCAGCTCTCAGTTTAGTTACACAGCCTTATGGAACTGTTGTGTGTTTGTGTATTTAGGTTGTGTTTTTATATATATATTAAAAAAAAAAAAAAAAGTCGGATTGTTTTTCAGGCCGACATTAAATTAAAAAAAAGTTTGTGGACGCCCCTTCTTCTTCTTCTTCTTCTTCTTCTTCTTCTTATTATTATTATTAATAATAATAATAATAATAATAATAATAATAATAATGAAACATTTTAATATTGTAATAAATACATAAAATACATGTTATTAGTATTATTATTGTTATTATTTTTATTATTGTTATTATTTTTATTCTTGTTCTTATTATTTTTATTCTTGTTCTTGTTCTTCTTCTTCTTATTATTATTATTATAGGGTAAGAATTATTCTTATTAATAATAATAATAATAATAATAATAATAATAATAATAATAATAATAATAAATAATAATGAATAATAATGGCACATATTCATATTGTAATAAATACATAAAATACATGTATTAGTATCATTATTGTTATTGTTTTAAATAACAATAATAATAATAATAATAATAATAATAATAATAATAATAATGATAATAACAATAATAATAATAATAATAATACGTAATTAAACAAAGCAGAGCAAAGTAGTGGGAAAAAATAAATTTTTTGTTCAAATTAATGTCATATAATCAGAGGTGCTCAAACTTTTCTATGTCTGGAGCATCTTTTTTTAAATGCTCTGTATAGACGTTTTACCAAATAAAAGGCGAATATATAAACAATAAAAATGACAATATTCAAAATTAAATGTTTGACTTATTCCAAAAAGGCTCATTCAGATCAATTCCACTCATAAATGACTCATAATTAACTTCCACACACAATTGTCTTATATTAGCAGTTTGTTTACTGATCGTCATGGTACTTGGTCTGAAGTCATTAATGATGTCTTGTTTTCAGAAAAACAAAAGTTAATTATTTAATGTCGTTTAATGTTTCTGACTGAGTAATTATTGCCAGTCAAGTCAGATCTCACATGTCAGTCAGATGATACATTACAGTGCATGCAGTGACCATTTTACCATTTCAGAAAAGGAAATGAGCACCTGAGAAACCAGAGACCAATCCATACTCCTGAACACAATGCATGTGCATGTGCTTTATTCTGGGCTCCAGGGCTACGCAGGGAAAAAAACACTCTATCCGTATTGACTTGAGTCACTAAGGCACTGCTATTAACCACGGATTGACGTACTGAGCAAATATGATTGGAAGAGACAAAAAGCAAACAAGTGAAGCTCAAAGATAAGAAAACACTCAAGTCTATTCTTTTAAGTTAGTGACTTCCCCAGTTCTGACGAACTGAATCTTAAAAATCATCACAAACTTGAGAATTAATATTCTGTCAGTTCAAATAAATTGAACAATAATCATTCAAGACGCCCAGGTGCTGCAACGACTCCCGAACCCTCACACCTGGGCACAGTGATTACTGAGAGTCAGTGGGCAGTCTGGGTGTCAGACGTGATCCAGGAATTGTTGTCTGGTGGAACCGAGACATGAACTGGAAATTCTATCCGGTGGAAGAACTGGGAACCGAGACATAAATGGGAACTGAGACATGAACTGGGAACTGAGATACGAACTGCGAACTCCTGATATTTTAACAGATTCATGAACCAGGAACTAGAATCTGGTGGAAATGAAACGTGACATTGGAACTGCTCTCGGATGGTACTGAGATATGAACTGGGAACTCCTGCCTGGTGGAACCAAGACATGAACGGGAAATTCTATCTCATGGAAGAACACATGAACTGGGAACTGCGACATGAACTGGGAACTGAAATACAAACTGGAAATTCCTGCTGTTGAAACCGATGCATGAACCAGGAACTAGAATCTGGTGGAAAAGAAACATGAACTGGGAATTCCTGCCTGATGGTACTGAGATATGAACTGGGAATTCCTGTCTGATTGTACTTAGATATGAACTGGGAATTTCTGTCTGATGGTACTGAGATATGAACTGGGAACTCCTGCCTGATGGTACTGAGATATGAACTGGGAATTTCTGTCTGATAGTACTGAGATATGAACTGGGAGCTGATGCCTGATATTATTGAGATATGAACTGAGAACTCCTGTCTGATGGTACTGAGATATGAACTGGGAACTATTGCCTGATGGTACTGAGATATGAACTGGGAACTCATGCCTGATATTATTAAGATATGAACTGGGAACTCATGCCTAATGGTACTGAGATATGAACTGGGAACTCCTGCCTGATGGTACTGAGATATGAACTGGGAACTCATGCCTGATATTATTGAGATATGAACTGGGAACTCCTGCCTGATGGTACTGAGATATGAACTGGGAACTCATGCCTGATGGTACTGAGATATGAACTGGGAACTCATGCCTGATATTATTGAGATATGAACTGGGAACTCATGCCTAATGGTACTGAGATATGAACTGGGAACTCTTGCCTGATATTATTGAGATATGAACTGGGAATTCCTGCTTGGTGAACCTGAAACATGAATGTGTAATATGATTTTTTTAGGTAACTCTCACACAATCGGGACGTGACCTCATAAGCAATCTCACCTACAGCTTGACCAAGGCAGGATATGAACTCTGAATCAGTGCTGTTCCATCTGAGCCACTCAGATTTGTGTGCCATCTCTGGCTTAAGCTCAGGACACTGTTTAATGGTTTCCCAAGTTGTGAAGTCTTCGCTTGCTTAAAGGTAAGGCTACAGTGTCCCTCTGGACAGTAACTCCGGGTTCAATGTCTAGGTCTGGGGTACTGACTCCCCGTTGGTCGATGAAGGGTCGAGTATTGTTCTATGTATCTATGTGTCTAATGGTGGTGTTCTCTGGTGGTACCCTTTGGTCATCTAAATCTGTGTTTAACCCAGCCAGGGGGTTTTACATCATGGGGTTAGGAGAATTTAAAGCTTAAGGTCCTGGTTCTATGGTAGAGCAAGGAGAGCAGGGGTGCCCCTACATGATAGTAACACTAATTACACTCGCTTTCCAAATATTCCAGTCAAAGTGATCATTTAGAGCTTGATGAAAACATTAAGACAACACTGGACCCACATATACCATAATATCACTTTCAGTTGTATATATTTGGAAAATATCGTGGAACACAAGTCAACCAAAAACATACTGCCAAAAAGTTATTTTCAGGTCACTCAAAACTGCAGTAACACGTGTTGTGGAGGGTTATGGATTTTTTCTTTCTGCAGCTCCTAGTTTTTTCACCCAAGGCTACAAGAATGGATTCTAGCTTCCTCCTGTGGAATAATGCTTCACTTTTTAAATTCAGCTCAAGGATTTTAACACTAGACCGGACTCTGCTTCTTTTAGCCAGAACACACGGCCGCTTACAAACATATCATCTAGAATAACCTACCTATAATTTGTCTCCTAAATGCGTACAGGTCTGAAGATTCTGACCAACCTTGATTAAGTAGTGAATATTTAAAGGGCAGAATTGTGAGATCATTAGCAGTAAACTGCATTCTTGCCACTTTTTAGACGGTAAATGCAAGTTTACATGGAAATCACCAGTACTAATGTTCTCCCTGTCCCTGGAGTCAAATTAGTAGATTTCAGATATGATATGTAATGAAAGGACTCATGGGAAGTAGGAAACTGCACATAATGATGAATAATAATGATATATAATGCTAATAATAATGATGATGTATAAAACTGTGTATGTTTAAGCTGACCATAACTGGAATAAGATTAGACTGTATTTTCCTGCAGCGTTTACATTTACATTAGATACCCCAAGTGAAATAATAACACCTCATTAATGGGTCTACTAATAATTTAAAATATAATTAATACTTCAATAAATACTTGTTATTATTAACTATTAACATGTTTTAATATGATATTTTATATAATCTTTATTATTAATAATGAACAGGATTATGATTTCGTCTAATGTCATATTAAAGGGTTCGTTAAACATCTAAATCTTTTTTAGATTTATTTATTTAGATATCTAAATTTTTTTATTAAAAAATAATTAATTATTTGCAACATATATTTAATATTTATAACATAAAATATGTATTATAACTATAGAATAATTAATTCATTCTTATTATTTTTATTATTTCTTTATTTAAAAACATTGCTTTATTATTATGGTCTTTTCTAATGAAATAAAATTAAATGCTATTTTTCTGAATCGCTTCATATTCATTTTGAAATCTCCCCTCTTTTTTTTGAGCAGTGTAATTGTATAGTAAACAATCAAATCAGTTTTAAATATGTAGATTGCCAGATTATATGATAATAAAATAAAAAAATAATTTCTAAATAGCAAAAACTAAACACTAATCAAAAAAAGGCAACACTGGTATAATTGTTTTGGCCCAAAGGTAAAAAAAACCTTAATTATTTTATCCCCAGTTTTTATCCCCAAAATTTACAATTAAAACTGTACTGTTGAAATGTTGTAATATTTTTATTTTGATTACTTACCATCTCTTTATACTGCCCTTAAAAACGCATATTAAGTAAAATTACTAGAAAGGGATCTAAAAATGGCCTAAATATGAAAGCATTTGAGGCAAACTTTCATATAATGCCATTCTGAAGGGTTTTTAAGCTTTACCTTACAACAGTAGACCTGTAAGTTTGTGCTTAAGCCTTATATTTATATATTTTTTTATAAATTAACAAAAAACCTGCAGTAACAACACAGCATTAACCCTAGACGTTAGGACTGTTGGCCCTGCCGTCTTGTTTTACTTGTAAGGTCTGACTGAACATCTGACTGATGTTCCTGTACCGTTCCAAGGTTAATGCTACCACAGTGATAACTTGTGAAAAAGTCACTGTCAAGTGTTTGAACCGAGCTGGATTAAAAAGCTCATCAGAATGATGGAAACAGGTTTTAGCATTCATTTGTACCTGAGCGAGGGTGCAGAAGAAACACGTGCAGTCATATGAAGGACATTATGACCTTCGAGATAAAAGATACAGAAAGGAAACGGACAGAATGGTTTCCTGAGGTAGACACTGACTTACTAATGGTCAATGGGACGGTTCTAAATGTTTTCTCATCAGCACGAGGACATTTCTGATTAAAAAGTTATTGTTAAACATTCATACTATGATTTATACCTGCTTAATCCAGTTCTGGCTCACAGCAAGCTGGAGGTAACCAATTCATTATTATTATTATTATTATTATTATTATTATTATTATTATTATGTATTTTTTAATTATTTAGTTTTTAGTAAAGATCTGGGTCCTTTCTGTATGGAGTCTGCATGTCCTCCCCGTGTCTGCGTGGGTTTACTCCGGGTACTCCGGTTTCCTCC
>JAVSBV010087351.1:0-23007 GCA_033117975.1 Parotocinclus spilosoma | reverse complement strand
AACTGTGCTCTTACCCTGCTAATTGAACCTTCACACTCTGCTCTTACTGGTGCAATGTGCAATTAATGAAGATTGGCTACCAGGCTGGTCCAATTTAGCCATGAAACCTCCCACACTACAATGACAGGTGTTTCAGTTTCAATGTCCAACTCCTGTAGGTTTCTAATGTCCTATACATGTCCTATGCAGATTCTATGATTGAAGTTTGCATAGCATTTTCCAATAGTACTCATTTTTTCAATAGTCACCTTTTTTGGAGAATATGGTCTATCATTACTGATTGACTTTCATTTTTCCACCTTTGTCTGTCATTCTTGTCTGTCTACTTTTAGTTTCACTTTTCTCAAATGCCCAATCCATAGTAGATGCGTGAACACATGGCAGTGTCATTTTTGACACCTTGGCGCTGAGATGTGTAAAATTCCACAGTTACACAAAGCTGTGTTTGTGGCTCTCAGGTGCAGGTGAAAAGTATAAAGGTGGCAATGAATTTGACAGGTTTACCTGCAAACAGCAACGTGTGAGGCACTGAATGGTGAAACACTTTTGCTTTCATAGTTTTATGACGTACTTCAATCAGCTAAATTACACTAATGTCAAGGATTATTTAAAGGATGATGCTTGCATTATTATTCTGAAATAGTAATAAAATATTTTAATGACTCAGTAATAAGACCCTGTTCTTGGAAACAGCAGTTTCTCAGGAGGTCAAATTGTGGATGGAACTTGCTCCAGACTGTCCCTCACGATCCTGAATAGATAAAGCAAGGGAAAAGCAGGATACTTTGCTTTGCGTTCCTTTCATGATTTATATGGATCAATAATAAATCAAGCCTAAGTCAAGCTAGGAGTGTGGAATTTCCTCAGATTTTGCTCAGACCACAGGGCAAATCAGATTTTTATTTTGATTCAGATTTCCACATTAAGTCTGAAATGTAAGTTACAAGAGAATAAATCCAATTTGCCTTTTCTAACTATCACTTACATATCTAGAGTCATTGCTATGGTTATAAAGCATTCGTGTCTGCACTAAATTGGTACATGGAAATTTAGCAATGGATATTAATTTACATGAAGGCAATGACAGGTTATAAACAGCATGGCTGTACAGTAGGAGGGCCAGATGTCTGGATCCGGACGTCTAATAGTCCTCCTTTTGGAGTAAATCAGATAAACGCATCTTTCTTGATCAATATTATTTGCCATTGTTTTACTTACATGTCAAAAGAAAAACCTTTAATTTAATTGGTTAACAGCATCATCTTGCTCACAGCTGGTCTCTGCTTTGCAGTTGCTAGTCAAATCATTAGTTCATTCACTTTCTTATCCACTTAATCCTGGATGGGGTCACAGGTGAACCGGTGCCTAGATGGCATAGGGTCAAAAGTAAGCTAAGGGTTGCGGGGACCTAACCACAGTACCCGGACTACACCCACACAGACATGTGGGTGGAAATGTAGACTCAACACAGAGAGGACCCAGACTGCTCCACCTGTAGATTGGGCCCAGAGCCTTTTCACTCGGAGGCAACAATGCTACTCACCAAGCCACCATGTGACCTTAATCATTTATGTTCTAGAACTTTTTTATTTAATTTCCTTAACTGTAAAATATAGTTCATGGTTCATTATGTGTGTTTTTTTCTAGGTATGATACACATTTAGGGATGTGATGTCCTGCTTTTTGGGGTTATGAAAAAGGCCATCCTAGTTGTCTGGACGTTTTTGTTCACTCACTTAGCCTTTTTCTAAATAAATGGCCTAATGTGTATATGTTATTTAAATAGATGTGTCTCCCCACCAGGACACATGGCACCTCTTCAGTGTGGGTAGAAAAAACATCATGCCTTAGTTCATTCAAATTGTCATCATCATAAGCATATAGCACCATATGACAGATAAACTATATCAAATCCACTGGTCAGTCTGAATATCACGTATCCAAATTCGAGTCCAAATTCAAATACAGTTTGAACAGATAAAGCAGGAATCTGGAGTTGAACACAACAAGTCATCAAAGTGAATGTGTGGTAAAATCGGACCCTTTGGAATCACCTGAATGTTTTAACCTCTTTAAGGGTAATAAATGACCCAGCATCACTAAACCTCTAAAAAGCAGCTTTATTGAATTTAAAAACCACAATCCGGCATTCATTACAAACTTTGTAAATATCTTGTTCACTCTCTTTAACAACAAAGATATTTTGCTTATTTGAATGAAGTTGTTTTTATTTTGTCTGTGAACTTGAGTCATGTGTGAGTTCATGGAGGTAAGAGAAAATTCCTCACACTAGGCACTAGGGACATTTCTCTGCCAGTAACTGTAGAGGATATCTAATTTTTGAGCCCTAAAACAACACAGTGGTTAAAATTGTCTGATCTTTATACAACTCAAAACACATATACATAAAATTTCATACCTGCATCCGGATCAGGGTTTCAGTGAGCAAGACACTCTTCCAGGTTATTTTCTATAAAGCCATAAAACAGTTAAACAAATGAGACAACAAATTTTACTTAATCACTTATTTGTGGAAAATGACATATTCCAATATTTCAAATCTGTGAGTGGCAAAAGTATGTTAACCTTTAAGATTCGGGTGTTTCTGTTAGGGTTCACACTTTTCGCCCCGGAGCGTTCGGCCGTTCTCGTCGGTCGCCATTACAGAGCTATCGATGAGGCGGCTTATATCCAGTATCCAAATTAGTCGGGACGCAAAACAGCGGTGCGCCATTTTATCCTTTTGGTTTTTTTGTGTTTAGGAGCCTTACTCTCCGCTCGTAATCCCCTTTTAGTTCTTCTATATAATTTCCCCATTATTATTATTATACGTCGTAGGATTTCGTCTATCCCGCATCCTTGGGTCCTACCAAAAACCACCACATCTCGTAACAGTTTCCAACCAGATTTTTGGTGGTCAATGTTTCGGGAGAACAATGAACAACAACTTTGTGCGTGGCAGGATTACAATCAGAAAGTTTCTGCTCTCTAAAAAGAACAGTGAGAAAGAACATCTGTAGTTTGCAAAAGATCACATGTGCAAGCCAGAATACATTTTTGTTTGTGGATGGATGAGACCATTTTTAGTTTAAATGACAAAAACACTGCTTCAAAGGGCATAAGAACCTTATTCCATCTGTGAAACATGGTGGTGGTAAAATCATAGTTGCTGCATCTGGACCAAAATTCATTGATGGAACAATGAATTCAGAATTATGTTAAGGAATGCTTTAAGAAGCAAAGAGTTCAAGGTGTAGATGGAAGATGCACTGGACAAACAATTCTGATCCATGGAGAACCCAGCTTACAATTTACGGCAGGATCTGCTCTAGGATCTTGGAACCAGATAAAGCATGATATCTTCTGGAGTCCATGTCTCAATCATCAGAGCCTTGGTAGCATGAGGGAGGCCTAAATAATATTAGTCAGATGGCCTATATACATTTTACATTCCACTAAATGGCTTGAACACTTATGTGCTCCCAAGATGAATATAAAATCACTTTTCAATAAAATGTTATATCAGCAGGCTTAAGTATACTGCTTAAAATTAGGGGATATTTTCAAATGAAATATTTCCTAATTAAATATCCCCTGTTTTTGTGAGCAGTGTCTATAAGCCGACAGAGATAAGAAACAGAGACAACTGAGATAGTTGCAGTTAATGAGGTAGAAAAGTGCCTTTTTCCTGAGAAAACAAAACATATATTTCAAATAATGCTATACACTGAGGTAAAATCTTATTTATGTATAAATCTAGCTTATTTATATAGAAATCTAGCTATTAGCTATGTTTCCTTTGCTGTTTAAGAGAGCACACAAGAGTGTAACATGCTACCTAATCATAAGTTATTAAGAAGGAACAGACAAAAGCGTTTGAGCAAACCTACTGTACGTCCACAGAAGATCTGTGGCTAGTTCTCCAAGATGACTGGAACAACCTACCTGCCAAATTCCTTCAAAAGCTTTTACTTAGAATATATATATATATATATATTCATATTTCATTAGATAATTAATTGGGTTATTTTGGTATTTTGCTAAGTATGGGTTTCAACTTCCAAAGACAGGCATTCATTTACCATTTCAATTACCAGTTGTGAACATTAGATTAGCCTTTGGGTGTATTGGTGCTCTGTAGAGCCAATTCCCTCCTTGTGCCCCTTTCTGCTGGTCAGTCCCTGGAGTTTGAGTATACCAATGCATGGGATCTATTAATGTGTTTTTCATTCTAACACGCAGTTTCCTTTTAACGTTCAGGTTTTTATGTAATTCAAAATGTATTTTATTAATAGGACCATGTAACCCCAGGCATTTGTTGCACATGTGGCCTTGCAGTAAAAAACGAAAATTTAGGCCAGTTTAAGTGAACATTTAATCTTTTGAGCCGAGAAAATGCAAAAACCAGGGAGAGAAAGCAGCAAGCTGCGACAAAGGAGAGGTTTGGGTGGGAGCGCTGAGCCTCAAGGTTGTGGCCACGCTCAGATCTTTGTTGTTTTCTCTGTGCGAGACGAGGCAGAGCGCTTTCCTGAGAGGGGAGGAGGGATTAGCGTAACACTGCCTTCTTTTCCAGCTGCACACAAGACCAGCACCATAGGAGAGTCCCTTAACGCTGCCCGAAAAAGAGAGAGGGAGTGGAGGGAGATGTTCGGTTTCTCAGACGCTGAGGAATGTTGCGAGCTGCGTGATCTTTCCAAACAAACACTGCTGTGCCCCCGTAACACCCTCCTTTCTCAGCACACATGCTTCCCCGAGGCCTGCTGTTGTCCTCGTCCTCGTGACTGTACAGGATGGACCGTCGCTATTCCTCTGATTTGCTTTGTAACGCCGGTGCTGCTTTCTTTTTTATTTCTTGTGTTGATCACAACAGGTGTGCAATGTAGAAAGCTAGATATGGGTTTTATATTTCCTTACTGTTCTCAATAACTCAATAGATCTCCTGAAAAAAGCAAAATAAAACAATCAATATATAAACAATAAACAATATAACAGTATATCATTAAAAAAATTGATTTGAACTCAAGGAAATACCTGTGCCACCATATGTGAGTCTGGGACACTGGTTAAGGCTAAAATACTATTCACTTGAAAGTTCCAAGTTCAAATCTCATGCTTAAAAGCTTCTATTGCTCTTTATGCGTGCAAATCCTTTACCCTCAACTGTTCAGCTCAATAGTAGGTCACTTTGGAGAAAAATATTCACTGTGTCACTGTGCAGAAAATGTAAGCTCAGTCAGTAAGTCAACTGAGAACTATAGACAAAGAAAGCAGCAATATTTCTAAAAATGTGAATAAGCAGCTTTTATAGAGCATTTAAAGCATTGTAAATGGATTGGGGCCCTGCCCAATCTGTCTGCTCCAACTGCAATTGGAGTTAGGCCCTAGACCCTTCCTGTGACCCTGACCAGGTTGAGCAGGGCTAAAACTGTAACCCATGCTTTGTATTGTATCTTACTACAACACCCGTCAAATAAAAAGCCAACAACATACATTATTGTTACTTTTTTAAATGAGAATGCAATAAAACACATAAATACACATGCAACAGAAATCGTATTCGACATTTTTGTGAATGTTTTGACAGGCAAGCAATATGCAGTACGATTCTCTCCTGCACTCTATCACGCTAAATGAAGAAAGCAAGTGTTATGAGCGTTGGATAATGAAGTGAGGAAAAGTCGTGTTCATGACAATTTTGCCATTGGGTGTTATTTAGAACCGTGGAGCACTGTGTAGTCTCCACAGAAAACAGAAGGTTTACATTTCCTACCATCTAAGTCGGACTGATTCAAACTGTCAGCATAGAGACAGGTGTGGCCTTGTGCTAACATCCACAAATGTGCTGCTGATAGCATTTGTACTCCTGGAGTTTCAGCCACCACAGTGAGAGAAACCCAAATATTCCCGGAATTTTTTTCAATGTAATAACTGACAAATTCCTTATACCCATTTTGTCTGTGAGTGTAGTCCTCACTCTTTATAAAGGGAATTATGGGCCAGGTTCGTATCAGTACTCATTTTAGCAGCTGATTTTGATTTAGTTTTAGTCTTAGGCGTCTAGTTTTAGTCAATTAGATTTCAAAAATATTTAGCCTTATTTTAGTCATACATTTTTAAAAGTTTTACATTTTTATAGGTATAACTTACTTTTTTGTAAAATAAATAGCTTAAAAAGCTATGTAACACTTAATATCCAATTATGAAATAAATTTATGAAAGCAATATAGCCACTTTTTTCTTCAAATACATTTTTTTAAAATACAGTGCAGTTGAATATAATTTCACTGTGGATTATCATACATTCATTTACTGATTTATTTCCGTATCCACTTAGTCCTGGTCAGGGTCTCTGAAAGGGCAGTGCCTGGTTGTTTATAACTAGTGCAACTCCAATTGCATAAATGGTTACACAACAACAATATTTTTAAGAAAGAGGCTAGAATGATGTCACTGTTAAATCTGATTATTTAAAAACAAAGTCAATGCAGATAATATTCATGCACTAACATTTAGAATAGCAGTATCAACATATAACGTTGCGCAAATGTAGTTAATACCAACATTAAACAACAGTAAAAAATAAACAAGAAACATATCAACTCAAGTTAAAGATAAGATTTTTAACATAGCTAGCTATTAAGCATAATGTTAACCGAAATAACCTTATGGTATGCTACTGTAGCTCTACTATACTGCTGACAAAAACTTTTTGTGAACAGTGTACTAGTCTACAGTCTACAGTCCATTACATCCATGTTACTGAAACACGTGGGCATTTAGTAAGAAAAATGGACTCTGACCCAAACATGTGTTTAAAGCCATGCATCCTGTAGACTTTTTGTTGAAGTCACCAAAGAGCAGATTTTGAGGAGAGAGTCTACAGCCTATAGAGCATATGGTGTGAATTAGAATTGGGCTATGTTACCTTAAAGGAGGATGCAAACGGTAATAAAAGAAGTGCAGTGAGTGAGAAGCAGGGCTACAGAATGTGCATACGTTATAACCTGCTGATACGTTAAACATGAAAAAAAAGGTTCATGGCATTACTGTTTAGTTTATCTTCATTCATGTCAAGTGTAATACATTTACTCATAATTCCCATTTTCAAATTTTTCTTTTTCTTTAGTTTAGGTACTTAATGAATATCTGTATCATTATTCTCTTTAATAAAATGAACACTGATTCGGATGTACCAAGCTATTCATAAAGACCTAAAAGTATACAATCTCTAATATTGGTGTTGAGAAATGCAGGTGGAAGTCACATGATGCGGATTAAGGATTGCTCATTGAAAGTCCGGACTGAAACGTCAAGAAGGGCAGAAAGACAATAGAAGTGCATCTACTAAAAATTCAAAGATAATTACAGATAATATCTCTGCCAGGCTGCTACAGTTGGGCTCTTAAACATGGCTTTTATCATTAGCTACTATTTCTAGTAAGTCTGAATCTGGACGACTGTCTATAGGACTCTACACTGACTCTAAGATGCTCTAAACATAAATTCAAGTGTAAACGAATCATAAAATTAAGCTCAACAGAGCACAGAATTCCTACTGAATGTAAACAAGTGCAAACAAATATTTATCTCAGGTGTTTCTCATACAGAAGCTATAACCCTAATCTCCTATCTGCTAGGTGACTTAATGCTAGTTCCCTAATATTAATCCGTTAGCATAGGCCAAGGCTAAAATGGCATAAAATAATGACTGTGAGTCAATGACTTAATGAAGTGCATGTCATAGAGAAGGGAATGACATTTGAGCCATATAAATGTAAACAGCAAAGTCTTGAACTAATTTGAGAAATAAACAGTAACTCATTTATACCTAGCCTTAGAAGTGTGTCATCCCTACTTTGCTTGATCAGGATCAAGAGGGATTCATTTGTCTGTTCTGAGAACACGGCGTATACGGCAGTCCATCGTAGAACTGGTAGGGGTTCCTGTGGCAGTGCAACAAGAGGTGATATCCCATCATTCCTGTGTGAGATCCTCATTCTGGCAGATTCAAATTGCCACTGTGCCACCTAAGTGCCTCTTAAAAGTGGATTTTTCTTTCCAAAATTTGCATAAGCAAAGGTAACAGTTCCTAAATGTAGCCATTGCACAGTCCCTAGATCATGTTGGCCTGTTAGCTAACAATAGACAATTTGCATAGTTCCCCACTGATTTAGATAAAAAAAAAAAGCTATACTTTCAAATAAAACATGTATTATGTAGCAGCAGTTTTATCTAGTGGTCTAATACAGTAACCTCATGAGACCTGAGATTGAGTCGCAGTCAGGGAAAGCTTATGTCTGTAGATCTTCTTCGTCTTCTCCAGGGATAGGCACATCATTGGAGCGCTGTGACTCCATCGAGATAAAAATGTTGTATGTGTGTATATATATATATATATATATATATATATATACTGTATATATGTATATAAAACACAATGTCCGCTTTATTAGATACATTTCGTTAGCCCGTCTGCTTCAAGGTTTGACGTGTTCGATGCTATGCTCTTCTGTATATCTCGATTGTAACGAGTGGTTATCTGAGTTACTCTCGCTTTTCTAACAGCTCAACCTACGTTTAAAGTTACTTAAATCACCTTTCTTCCCCATTCTGATGCACAATTTGCCTTAATGCATTGAGTTGAGTAAGATATTTGCATTATGTTGAACAGTTGACCTTAATAAAGTTAGATATGACAATAAAATTTAGATATGACCATACACTAATTGTATGTATATACACTAATTAGTGTGTGTTGCGTTGATATGAGTAGGTCAGACACCACATTGCTGCTGGAGTTTTTAAACATCTCAATGTCACTGCTGGACTGAAAATAATGTCAACCAAAAATGTCCAGCCAGCAGCATCCCATAGGCACTGACGAAGTATTACAGGATCACACAAACTGTGCAACAACAGATGAGCTGCTGTCTCTGATTTTAAAGAGCAATATGGTAGGTTGGCTAATAAAGTGCACAGCAAAACACACACTAACTTACGACAATTACATGAATGTCATTCCAGTACAGAAAATGATTAGAGAATGGAGATACTGGTCATTAACAGACTAAAGTATGTAGAGATACTAACAAAGTATGTGGAGAAGCAGGTGTACTATATTCTGTAATTGTAGAACTAGTAATTGCATCTATATTATAAGTGGAGCTGATCAAATCGACAATGAGTGTAGGAACTGTGAAACATTTAAAGTCGATTCCGGTTAATTGGACCACATCGGGACGCGATCGTTTTGGTCCTAATAACCGGCTTGTCCGATTACACGAACATGCCCCATGTTACAAGACGGGACGCGCTACGTAACATATTAAATGTTTATTAAACCTTTATTGTGCGATTTACACATATAGCAAACACACAAACAAGAACTACTGTTACTTATGAGCTTTGTTCATTGAAAAATAAATTTACAACCAAGTTTTTCGAAACGATCTACAACACAATGTATAGGTACTCAGCATTCTTACTAAATTCTGATCTGACTCGTTCTCTTGAAGGACTGCAATTGAACAAAATCAAGAAAGTGGTGGGCTTGTTCACCTCCCGCTGGTTTTGCACTTGTCAACACAACGTTTCGGATTTCCTGACGTTTGATAAAAGCATAAATTCTCCCGGAGATCCCAAAAATCCTCTTATGTCTCGCTGATCTGCTGTGCATCCGCTCTAAGTGGCGACTTGTGGTTTCTTTTGCTTATTCGCTCTCACGTTCTTTGGTCCGATTAAGCGGAATTTTGGTCCAAATAAGCAAATAACATTACACGTATATAATAGGATTTGTTTCGGTACTTTAGGATTTGGTCCGAATAAGCAGCTGATCCAATTAACCGCATTCGTCTGTATTTTAAACGGTAGTCATTTCATTTGATCTGGTAAATCATAATTTCGTTTAATTGTTTAATCCTGTTTTCACTTAATCAACATTTTAGCGTGATGTCACATAGCAATTTGCCGACATGTGGACTCGAGTCATATGACTTGGACTCGAGTCTGACGCGAGTCACAAATTTGATGACTTGAGACTCGACTCAATTAAAATAAAAAAGACTTGAGACTCGACTTGGACTTTACCTTCACTGACTTGCACTTGAAATCGGACTTCGGCTTAAGACTCGAAAAGAATCAACAACCCTATTATTAACATCATTTATTTCCATTTAGTCTTGACTGCACGGTGTATTACTGTAACGCTATTGACTATTTATTTATTTATTTATTTATTTATTACTGCCCAGCTGCCCAAAATATCTCATGGTCTGGTCATCGTTTATTTAATTCAACATCCTGCTTTACAGAGCGTAATGTGAACATTAGACGGCACAGCATGCATTTGTATGACACCTGAGGTACAGCTACATACTGTATGTGGTGATTAAAATGGTGTAACACGAATGAAACGTGAGATTTAAAGGATGGGCGGTTTGCAGAATTATGACATCGAAGATCTTTTTTTTTCAGCAGAGTTTTATCATGACAGGGCAAAGAGGGAGTTGTCACTAAAAGAAATGGCAGATGAATTACAGTTTCCAGCTAACTAACCCGAAAACAATGTTTAGATAAATTAAGTTAAATGATCTCCCTGACAGCAAGAAACTATTTAATGCTTGCCGCTTTGCAATGCAGGCACCACATAGTCATTTTCTTTATACACCGGTCTATCATTATAATATCTTCAATATATAATCAGACATGAAGATCATATTTCAAAGTCAGTCCGAATATTTACATAAGCCTTTATGGGAATCATTTTAACTAGTGTGAATAATCGTCTAAGCCAACTGAAATTGTACAGTATAAATGCTCTATAAGAAAATGGCTCAAAAATTGATGTTACATGATCCCTATGAGAGGCCAAATCGAATCTTGAGCCAATGAATTAGGGACTCAAGTGCGACCCAAGTCTCTGTCATGTGAATCCGTGAATGGGAGACGACAATACTATCATTAATGGATTATGCAAGTGCCCTCAAACCACTAAATTAAATCTATCACCCTGCTCTATGACTAATCACTGGCAACCCTTACAGCACTCACCACTTCAGACTGGTGGGTCCACAATAGCAGCTCAAATGGAAATACACTGGCTCAGTTTTGACTTATAAATCACTTTTCGGCCATGTGCCAGCTTATGTCTTATCCATGATTTCTGTGAATAACAGTAACTACAAGACTGTGACTGGATTATATGCCAATTACTAAAAGTTTTACATAATTAGGAAAATCTGCTTTTAAGCTTTTAAGATTGCCCTGTCAAGCTGAAATTTACTACTTGATTTTTAAGCCTCAGTACACATCTGTCACTTGTCATTTATTTTACTATCCAGTTTTTGTTCATTTGACCTGTACCCTTCCATTTCATTTATTTTATTATCCAGTTTTTGTTCATTTGACCTGTACACTTCCATTATCATTTTTCTTGTTGATTATTGTACACTAATTTCCAAAAAAAATAACTCACAAAAAGGTGGCTATGGTGGGGCCTAGTGGTTAAGTTACTGGACTATGGAGCAAAAGGTCAAGGGTTTAAATCCCACCTCTGCCACAGTTGGGTCTCTGAGCAAGGCCCTTACCCACAATCGCTTGGATTGTAAGACTATATTAATTGCAATTCCCTCTGGATAAGGGTTTCTGCTAAATGACATAAATGTAAAATGTAAATAGATGTTCATCTATCTTACCAGCATTTGGGAGAGTGTGTTGCAAGATTGAAGCTCTTACCGTGAGGCCTCTATACTTGAATATGATCATCATCAGATTCCAAAAATAAACTGGTTATGTTGCTAAAGATAGTATGGTCCCAGTCCATAGCAAATCAGATTTCTTGTTCATAACACAACTGCAAACAACATTGATGTTGGCTGGCTGCCAATGGCAGTACACGCACTGGGCACTGTGGCAACAAATTTCCTTCTGCTAATGACCGAAACTGGCTCCTTGGTGGTCCTATGCCAAGCTATTTCACCTTGATATCATACACATTATTCCATTGGATAAAATTACCCACATGCTAAACCTTCAATGGCCTGTGCAGAGACTGTAGTTTGTAGTAAAGGTGCCACCTGTGTCTGGATGGTGGACAACAGAACAGTGGGAGCAGCTGTTTTTATTTTTTTCTCGCCAATCCTTTCTACTGGTGGTTTCTGGGCCATCCCAAGACTGTTTGTCATGTACGCATGCCCTAATGGAAGCACTGCTTCCAACACCTCCTAACAGCTAGGTCAGAAAGGTAAAGGTAGCCTCTGAGAGCCTTTTTATAGACAGTGGGGAAAGCACTTTTACACCCTCTTGTGGTAATCAGACCACATCTGTAATCATTTACATATCTGCCTGCTGACATTTCTATGATCACAGCATACAAAAGCAATCTAAAATCGTCCCTTACATTAGCAGTTTTTGAGCCCTGTTGGAGGACCTGAAACCATAGTTTTCATCTAACTCTTTTTTAACAGCATTAAGGAGACGCCCTTATTCAAAACGACTTTTCTCGACAATTCATACAGTCTTACGTCCAATCCAAGCAATTGTGGGTTAAGGGCCTTGCCCTTGCCTTAAAGGTGGGATTTGAACCCCGGACCTTGTGGTTGTCCAGTGTCTTACCCCTTAGGCCACCACAGTCCCAAAATGTATGGCATTTAACAGATGCCCTTATCCAGAGCGACCTACAATTAAAACAGTTCTACTAACCAAACAATTGAGGGTAAAGGGCCTTGCTCAGGGACCCAGCTGTGGCAGAGGTGGGATTTGAACCCTGTACCTTCTTTGCCCTATTGCAGTAGCTTAACCACTAGGCCACCATAGTCCCACAGTCTAACTCCTCAAAAGGTAGTTACAGAGACACAGGAACAATACCAAATCAATATGCAGAATCAACAAGCAGGGCAAAAGCTGAGAGGAAACACACTGATCGTAATGAATAGGTATTAAGCACTTATAAATAGGAAGGCATATAAGCCAAGGTGATTCATGCAAGCAAAATAGGCCGTTACTCAGCTCAACACCCACAGCTCCCCATTAGAGTCAAAGGTCACGCTCCATGCCTCTCCACTCAATTTCCTCACACAGGATTAGGTAATGAGTGCACAGATGGGACATTCAGCCCCAGTGGGAGATGGTCTTAAATTCTGACACCACCACTAAATTAACCACCTGTTTCTATAGCTGGGGGTCAACATTTGCAAGGAATACCTAAACACACCTGGTGTTGTGTCTAGAATCATAAAGAATGATACAGGGGCTTAGCTACCACAGTGAAGGTTCTATTTGATTTTTTTAATGAACTGTTTAATTAACAATTGTGAAAAAAAATCAGGTTTCGTTTGCTGACATGGTTTGCTTCTACCACCAAATGATATGCCAGTGTTAACTCCAGACATTTCACCCAGTTCTCAATTATGAATGCACCTTATTCTTTAATTTCCATAATATATACTACATTTGTTTACATTTTAACCCTGCTTACACTGGTCAGAGGGACTTCCTGAAAGGTTGGACTGGTGGGGTTCTCTGCTGAAGCACCATTGGATGATCCCCCTACCATCTTATCCTCCTGAGAAATGATTAGAGGTTGGTGCAAGAGTGCTATCTCTGCTGCCCTAGAAAAAGTTTCAAAGGATACTTTTGAGTAGTTTACCTGTTGGCGAGAGATGTTGACAGCTAGACTGCTCTAGGCAGCCCAGAGCGACCACCAGTTGAGAGGATTGCTTGTTTTACCGACAAGCACCGGCAGCTCCCACTGTTTTGTTGTCCACCATCCAAAAACAGGTGACACCCTCACACCCACACCCCTGTTTTTGCACAGACCATTTCCAGACACTTAGCAAAAGGAAATTTATGGTCTTGGTGCCCATTATGTGTAATGTTATTGACAGCCAGCCAATGTCATCTTTTATTTGCAGTGGAGTCACGAAAGAGAAACCTGGGTTGCTAAAGACCATATCATCTTAAGAAATTAATCCAGATTCCGTTTGGGATCTGACGACTGTTCAATTTGAATATATAGGTCTCATAGTGAGTGCTTATGTGTTTATTGTTCTTCATACACAATAATATAATTATGATGGTAGGAAAGAGGAAGTGGGTTTTTGCATTTATATCAATGCTCTGAATGGCATTTGATCATAGGGTGTTTGGTTGATAAGGCATGTGCTTTCTCACTGCACTTTTGGGATGCTGTGACTACAAAGAAGACCTTAGATATGACAAAGTCATAAGGATGTTTAATAATGTTAAATAAATCCCCAGTGATTTATAGACACTGCCAAGTTAACTGATGAGTATGCCATTAATGGGATGATTCATCATTGCAATACATGACAGGGTGACGTTGACATTGGTGGAAAATCCATAGGTGACTGTTTTGCAGCAATGGTGAGTGATGGTCTTATAACCAGTGCCAAGCTCTCCCACAATCAGGGCTTTGTTATATGACAGTATAATATAAATAAATTAACATCATGACGACACTTTTACCATAGTGGCTACTTTTATCTCTCAGTGTTTATCTCCATTGTGACTAAGGTTTGTGGTATGGTGGCTTGGCAGGCCACACAGCAAGAAGGTCCTGGGTGTAATCCCAGTGTGGAGCAGCCTGCATGTCCTCTCTGTGTCTGTGTGGGTTATCTCCCATTACTTCAGTTGCCTCCAAAGTTTCCAAAGACATATTTATATTATTTTGTCATTGACTTGCGTTTATATACATGACTTGTCTTGAGATGTGACCTTGTGTATGCCGGTAAAATGGTCACAGATCCTGACAGAGCCTTAAAAATAAACAAGGTCTATGAGTGGACTTTAATATTGACTCAACTGGACCCACCTCCCCAGACTGCTGACCAAACTAGCAATAAGACAGTAGAATGAACTTTTATTTATAAGTCTTTCACTGTCTTTAAACAATAACCAAAGACTCATCTTTCCAATCAGTTCTTAAGCAAAGACCAAGACTGCACTTAAACACTTCAAAACACAAATCAATTCCATCTTATTGTTTCGCTTCATTTCACCCCAAATAGGGTTCTTGGGCTGTTGGTTATCTGTACTAACATAAGGTAATACCTACCAAGAAGAATGCAAATGGCAAAACTTAACTCATCTTCAGCATCCACACTATCCAGTTTTCTGTGAATATGGAACCTATCCCAGAAACACACTGTACAAGAAATACTGTGCAGGATCCCAGTCCAAAATCTGATATGACCTCAACTTTTTTTCTGATGAAGACTACAGAATATGCTGAAAATCCAAATTTGTGTATCCTAGAAACACTGCTAGGAAAAGGAAATGCAGTATGCCATAGACAGTGTAGCAGTCAATTGCAAGACATCAAACAGACATCATTTCCAAGACAAATTACAGTAGCCAGTGCTGCCACAGGTGTTTTGAGAGTCTGAATCTATATTCCATTTGGGATTTGATGACTGCTGGAGTAACTGTAAAAGTAACTGGAAGGAAATCAACCCAAACTTTACACAGCCAGCAACCTCAGATAAGTATACTTGTTTCTCTGAAGATGTGCACCACTAACTGTGCAGGTATCCTGAAACACAGTGTGGTATCACGACAATGTGATATTTCTGCCATGTCTTCCACGTCTACACCTAATTTCCCAATTGGGCTGAGACCTCAGATTTCAGCCTCTTTCCTGCATTCCAGGCAGATACACTACATCGACAAAGTTTATGGACACCCACACTTTGGTTGTCAGCTTCTGATGTTCAAAAATAAGCCCTGGCTCACTTTTAGCATTCCAGTGCATTTTCAAGCCGTTTGATGGAGTCGGGGTCAGGGTTCTGTGCAAGAGGCAACATTCTGAGCTAAAGCTGGCAAACTAGTTTTTTATAGATTTTGTTTAAGGATAGGAAGGCAGAAAGTCATGAAAAGACTTGTTGGAAGTGGAAACCTATATGATATGAGGTATCAGTACAACCATTCTGTTGCCACTGTTTGTGTATGAATAATACAAAACTGATGCTTTATATTCTGAATGTGCTACAAGTGTTGCTCAATAATTAGAATGGGTTTCCACAAACCTTTATCTATATAGTGTATCTCAGACAGCTTTGAGGCCATATAAAATAAAATGATTATGCATGCCAGTCTAAGGCGATTTCTACAATCTGAAGGCTCGAGAGTCCAGACTCAAAATCTGCCTTAGATCCATCTATGTGCACAAACAAGGCCTCATTCATAAAACCTTAAAAAGATGATCAAACTGCAAGTAAATAATACGTAAAACTGACCATCCAGCCAGATTCACAAATGCAGCATAAACATCAGATTTGTCAGTAGAATGGGAATATTTTAATTAATACCAATTATTTACAAATTGGCAAGCACATTCCCTTATAATTAGCATACAATTACCATATTGCACACCCATGAATAATAAATGATGACCATATAATGAAGACTGATGGACACAGCAAAAATCCTCCGAAATGTCTCAGAGTAAGCAAAGAAAAACGTTTTTGATCAAGAAATCATTGTTTCATTAACGTTCAAATCAATGCCTTTTTCTTTTGAGAGCCCACAGTGGAGTTTTGGGTTATGTAAACTGCTCATCAAAATGAAGGGGACATTTCAAAATGTATATAACGAGGATCCCTAAGAACTACTGGACAATCTTATCCTGTCCATGCCCTGTCACTGTCTTGGGTGACCATCCACTCTACTGAACAGTCAATGTGGGGCACTCTCGTCCAGTTTCACATACAGATTCAATTTCATCTCCATAAATATGTCACTTGCTACTCAATCTCCATAACTTAAGTTTCAGAAGTTTCATTATGTTTCATGCATCTAATTTGTGCAATCCTACAACTTTCTTTGACTTTTCATTTGTTTTCTTATAACCTTGTTGAGTGAAATAAAATGAAAAGCTTTCTTTTATAAAATCGCTTCATATTCAGTTTGAAATATATCCTCATTTTTTGAACAGTGTATTTCCTTACTGGTTCAAACACTTTACATCACAAATCAATTTCACATTGACTAAATGATACATGTTTTTATTTACACAGCGGAACCTCAGAATTCAAACTTAACTGGTTCCAGAAAGCCATGCAAACTTTGATTGGTTTGAAGTTGAATTCAAATTTGCCTATAAGAAGTAAAGTAAATGGAATGAATCCATGATTAAAGCAAATGTATGTAATATCATAATTTAATTAAGAAAACATTAAAAGAAGTGAAATAAAAATACATGAAATTAGTAAAAATAAAGCAAAACCTTATAGCCATTGAGGTGAATGCAGTTTTGGCAAATCATATCATCAGGGCACCGGCATCGAGACTGAGGGAGAGTCTGAAAGCGCACCTGTTGACTGTTATGCAAGTATCTAATATAATAATACAATAATACCATATACATAATATGCTTATGCACTCTAGTTCTTTTTCCTCTTTGGCTATTGGCATTCCAGTTTGGCAAATAATTGGACTGGATTTTGTGCATCGTGGTTAGAAGATTGCAGCATTGAGTATTTTATTTAGGGTGAGCAATCCCCCTCTGGAAGAACATGGGATACGCTGAATTCTATTACACCAATAAACCTCTATGATTTTTAAAGACGTGTTCTTGCAACATCACAAGGAAATTTGTTCTGCTCTCTCGGTCTGTAGAGAGGCTTTTTTATTACATGGGCTCTGTGTCAGAACAAGCACTTTTTGCATTTGCTAAAAATGTCATGCAAATGTGAAAAATGAAAAATGGAACAGGGGCACAACTTTACATATACTTGTCTATCTAGCAGATTTACTGTGACCTAATTGCCTGGCTAGCTGTCCTATTACGGCACGGGAAGTTCTACTGAATGTTGCTGAGCAAGCACCTCTATTTGGATTGTGTCTCTAAATACAAGATGTGTCACTAAAGTGTTCCTGTTGAGGAAGGTGCGGAGCCCTGTATATAACTTGATGCACTGTCAGTGACCTCCGTCTCAGAAGCACGCTCATACACAAAGCTCATCCATCAACGCGCACCTAGTCCCCCTCAGACGCACCAGTGGAAGGCTCTCTCTAACCCACATTACAGGCTTTCTAGGATGCGCCGGCTGTATCTTCATTATTCGCCTTTGTCAACGCTCCCACACTTCTTTCCCTCCGCCCTCTCCCTTCTGTTCTCACATTTACACTCTCTCCATCATCTCTCTTTCTTTTGTCCTCTCCTGATTTCCTTTCTCCTTTGAGGTTCACAACGTCAACAGCAGATGTAGGTTACTGCAGTGCTCTCAAACAAACCTCTGTGTTTTAAAATGACAGGGACACTAGGCAAAGAATTGTCAAAGGGGCTGCACAAAGGGAATGCTATTCACACTAACTGACAGTGACTGATCCATGTCAGCTCCTTGGAAAAACAAGGGACAGCAGGTCACTTCCTTGTGATGCTCACAGTGTGTGGTAGAGTTCAGCGTTTTAGAAAAGTGAAGGTTGTTCTTGTGGCTGTCACAGTAAATTTGACTACAACAGGTGTTGTCGGTTAGAATTCATTTTTTATCCACTTAATCCAATTGAGGTTTGTGGGACACAAGAGCCTAACAAGCAGCACAGGGCTCAAGGAAGAAATCAACTCTTAAGAGGGTGCCAGCCATCAGTCGTGACCATTTATTTGGGTCTTAAGTGCATTCAATTTTTCTCCCACATTCTAGAAAGCCGCTTGGTCAATTGGCATCTCTAAATTGTCCAAGTGTAAATGGATGCATTTCTGTGTGTGTGCACATGATGGACTGGTACCCTGTCTAGGATAGGTTCCTATATTGTACCCTGTTTTGCTCCCTGGCTTGCCCAAATCTCCAAAAAAACAAAAACATCTCCACAAAAAGTGTGTAAATAAAGTGAGTGAGTCACAATCCAATCCAAGCAAATATTTCTGAAAATAATGATCTCCGTAAAAGTCTTAGCTCACCATTAGATTTGTTGTTTTTCCAACAATAAATATGATATGGATATATAAAATGGATAACGATCATCTATAACATATTGTCAATGGCAGGACCCAAACATTTCAAACCTAGATGTGTCACTCTGGAATTATTTTTTACTGATCTTTACTTCAATCTCTGTGAGCTTGAGCATATTTTAGCATTTACACCCTGTTGCCCTTCCAAAAAAGTGGTTTTTTGGCGGTTACCCTAGCCTGATCAAGCTTCTTCAGACTGTAGGGTTAACCTGGCATCCCGATGAAGCTTCTGGACATATGAAAAATACTTCTGTAGGTAAAATGGATGGATGGTCCCCTGGCTGTCCGAATCTTTTGCTGCCAGCAAACGCTGACTGAATATTCTCCTCTTTATCCAGCACTTCCTGTTATTATTGGTCCTGTGCTTGGTGCTTATATCAACGTTTAACAGGTTTACATTTACATTTACAGTATTTAGCAGACGCCCTTATCCAGAGCGACTTACAAAAGTGCTTTAAGATATCAGTAACATAATCCTATTAATATCTTAATAATAAGGAATCTAAACAAAAATATACTTCTGAAACTGTAAAGGTTGGTTTTTTTGTTTTTTTTTTTAAGAGATAGGAAGACAAGGGTGGGGGGTTTAGTTGAGGTAAGTGCGGAATAAATGGGTCTTCAAGCAGCGTTTCGGACTCAGCTGTTCGGTTTACATGACGCAGCTGAAGACTGTATCCTTTGCATATGTATTTTATTAAGGCCAACATAAGATTCTGACTTAAAAGGTCACTGACCCCACATTCTGTAAAGATTAAAGCTAGGCAGCTTGCTTAGAGACCCCAATCATCCAGCGGTTTACAGATGTAGCAGTCCACGCTGGTCGGCTACAAAGATACAGCTAAAGTCATTTTTCTTTTTAACAACTCCAAGGTCGTGTTGATGAATTCCAATATTGCTTTTGAACATCCAAACAGGCAACACAGAATGACAGAAAATAACCTCAGAATTTCTCCTGCCACTCTCCTTACCTCTCCTTGACCTTGGGGGCTGTCAATCAGTAAGGGTCAGCGACAGGCACGTCACCCGTCACAACTTATGCTAATTTCGGCCCAGATCTAATATGTGACATTTAGCCATGCTATTTAGAGCTGCTTAGCTCCCGAAGCAACCGCTGGAGTGCGAATGCCAGGATATTAGGTGTACGTGTGTGTCACGAGTAAAGATAATGAAGTGTATCTGTTTAATTGCATGTGTGCCAGACCTAAGCACTGTAGCTATTATTCAGAACAAAGTAGGATGATATGGGTGCATGTGTTTGCATTCAAAAAGATGGTTCATCTGCATGGCTGCTTTAGGGTTTTCAAGGTATAGTTTCCAGTTCTCAGTATTGGATCTGGTCCTGATTTAACATCTGTGCCACCCAATAAGGATGGGTCCCTTTTTGATTTTTGGTCCTCTCAAGGTTTCTTCCTTATAAAGTTAATGAGTTTTCCCTTTCCACCGTCACCCTAGGCTTGCTCAATTTGGGATTGGCCATAGAAGATCTAGAAATGTAATACTTTGGAACAATGCTTCATTATAAAAAGTGCTATAGAAATAAATCTGACTGGACTTGGCTGATCCCTTCCCACCTGTGCTTAGCTGTATTAATGCTCAGCAGGCCCCTCTTTTAATGATCATCTCTCAATCTTCTTTTACACACCATGTTCCTTTCATTAGGATAGAGCGGCTTAGCACAAATAGCTGTCAGTATCCTGCCCTTAGTCCCAAGACCTACACGCAGGAAACCCATGTAACTCCAGTCATCAAACCTCCAGCCAGCTTGGGTTTCATTTAATTACCTTCTCATTACTTTCAAGTGTCCTGGTAGTTCACTGGACCTTACTGAGCAGCACATTAGTGGATTCCACTCAATTGCCTGGGTTAATGGATAGGACGGGCCAAAGTAGCGAGTGTCCTCAGGGGTGGCCATTCTGAATGCCTCTGACATCTCAGATGTGGTGCCTCCGGTCAAACACACATTCCAGCATTGCCAGCTTCTGTTCACTTTCAGGCACACTCCGTACACTGCAGTGTTTGTTGACCTCTAGCACACTCAAGATTAGCCACAAGGTCTTTGAATATTGCCTGCATTTGAATAAAGTCAATCTTTATATCTTGAAATCACGTTTGTGACATCAAACTTTGAGTGAGAATAAAATAGAAAAATAAAAAACAATAAAATAAAATAAAAGCCTCCTTCAATAATGTCCTGCTCACAGCATTCTTATGATTTTGTTTTTAGCAGTGTAATGTGTTTTCACCCATCTGTTATCTATACATCCATTATCTTCTGCTGTACAGCCAGTGCTCACCCGGCAACTCTGGGCACAAGGGCAGGAACAACCCTAGACGGGGCACCAATCCATCGTAGGGCACACACACATTCACACACAGCCACACACTAAGGAACACTTTAGAGACAAAAATGTACCTAACACACATGCCTTTGGACTGTGGGAGGAAACTGGAGTAAACCCACACAGACACGGGGAGGACATGCAGACTCTACACAGAAAAGACCCAGGCCGCTCCACCCTGGGATTGAACCCTGGACCTTCTTGCTGTAAAGCAGCCTTGCTACCCACCGAGCCACAATGAAGCTCCTCCCATTTGTCATATTTGGCTAAAATTCTCAATGTTATCACTACTATTTTTACATTTCATTTTAAAATAGTTATGGTTGTGTACTGTGATAAGGGGGTTACTTTTTCAATCCAAGTTCATTCTGGGTGCCCCTCCCTAATCATGGACAGCTGCTGTCATGTTGCTACTTTTGTTGATTTTAGTGACTTTTTTTTCTAGCAGTATTTATCAAGTAGCGACAAATTTATTACTAACCTTAACTACTTCACACTTCCAAAACTCCCAGAGATGGAGCAGCATGTACATACACACAGACATGAAGGAGTATAGCACATAGCATAACATTTTGTGTATTTTTGATTTTGTATCTACTGTTGTTCTTTTAAAATATGCATGTACTTTTATCCTGTACAAAGAATAAGAGAGAAGAACAAGATGTAAAGGACTGGTCCCATCTGAATTAGGGCATGTAATGCAACTAAAGCATGATGACGTCACAAATATGCAAATCAATGCATCACATCATCTTAAAACATCTAGAGACTTTTCAAACAGGTTGGTGTGTAGGTTGGGTTGTGTAAGCAATATGTCCCTCACAAAGCTTAAACAAAACCCACGCCATAAACAAATGTAGCGGCTTGGTCCCGGCATGGCAGTGAAGCAAACAGCAGGTAAGACAAGCAGTAGGCTGTGTTGGTAAGGTGTCAAAAACAGAACGAAATGTAAAGATTAGAATGGAAATTGGTGACGTGGTGCGACCTGATAAGGCAGGTAGCGAGGACAGGGGGAGAGCTAGAAAGAGAGAGAGGAGACAGGGTGAGAAGATCCAATCTCAAGTGCTGTCACTCAGAGGTGGTGTGTTTATCGCCATGCGTCTGCTCCTCCCTGGACTTCACATTGGCATTACATATGCAGTGCACCACATGGCATGGCAGCTGCATTTATCATTTACCTGTGTTTGAGCAGGAGGCTGCACCAGCGGACGGACCCGAATACATTTGTTCATCTTCAAAAAACTTTAGGAGTCAGAAGAGAAGCATCATGAGTCGTGTGTGTGTGTGTGGGGGGGGGGGGGGGTTGTTGCGTGGTTTGCAAGTCAAGCTAAATCAATAAGCCATGCTTTTTGAGGCATGCCTGGCCTTTTTATTCTATTTTGGTTCCACAAAGAGTCCTGTTAAGTTACTATAGTAACATGCTGTATGTGTTTAGACAAACCTGCTCCATGCCGGTCTAAAGATGACACTTATCTACACAACATCAACTTTATTAGCCTAAGCATGACTTTTATAATATTCCTCCATCTTGCTAGAACTTAACTTGAGATTGGGAAGGGACTAACCTTACAGTCACAGACGACTCTCGGTCACTTGATGGATCATCTCCACACATTTCTGATCGATGTGATCCATGAAGTATTTCGGCAGGATAGTGGAGTAGTTTGCCATTGCTTTCTCCACCCCTCTCCATTTATC
>JAVSBV010087024.1:0-23015 GCA_033117975.1 Parotocinclus spilosoma | reverse complement strand
CCCCCCCCCCCACGTACCCCGAACACAAACTGGAGTTGTGGGCACCGGACAAACTGGGCTGTGAAACGCGGGGAAGAAACGGCGGAATAATAATAATAATATAAGTCGGATAAAGCGACACACGTAACTAGAAAATGCAGCTCCCAGAGGAACTGCGGATGTGTGTTGCATTGGTGCTGTCGGTATTGGCCTGTGGCAGGTCTGACACCCGTTCGGTCCTGGTCTACCGTGGGTCCCTCATACATAGCCCGAAATACCTACCCCGAAATACCCATACCCACCCCAACATACCCCGAAATACCCATACCCACCCCCCCCACCCCAGTTTATTTGTCACATATACATTGTAGCAGGTACAATATACAGTGAAATTGGAACTGTGTGGGGGGGTGGAGAGACAAGACAGGAAGACGTAACTAAGGAAAACCATAATATGGTAAACATTGGGAAAGATTGGAGATTAAAAAAAGCCCCGCCCACATACTGTCCTCCGAGAAGTTCAGTATATGAGTATGATAAAAACTCCTTAGCACATAAGCACATATAATGACATTTGACGAAAGACAAGCCACGGGGGAGGGGGAAATGGATTAAGGAAAAAAAAAAATAACAACAGCGAGCGGCCATCCGGTATATGGCAGCTCACGTGGGCAGCGCTCACACAGACCCGTCACGATCCAACTGAGGGGAGAAGTAGAAAATGGAAGGCGTGTTCATAGGTTGGGAGACAGGGGGAGCCAAAGAGTCGCTTCCCCGAAAGCACCAGTCCGAGTCCGTAGCACAGCACACTTCCAGACAGGCCACGCCCCAGCAGTCTTAGGAAAAAGGGGGGGGGTACAGGTTCCATAGCAGCGGAATCTTCTGGAGGAGTTTACACTGCAGCTCGGCCTCAAGGCCAAACACTGATAAGATGGGTGCCGAAAAGCAGATAAGACCCTTGTTTTGGCTTAAGTGATCTCAATTTTTACAGAACACACTCATACACATAATGGACCTCATTTTCTTCAATTTATCCATTTTAAAGTCCAGAACCGATAGCTTTCTCCAAGATTAAATCCATTCCGCGAGTAAAGTCACAGTCTGAGTGCCTACGGCACACACCCTCGATCATGTTGGACAGTGGTAAGGGGCTTTGAACAGCTTTTTTTTTTTCGCAATATACGAGGGCAACACCTAATAAAATCAGTAGAAACCCCGTATTCATGGTTCTGAATAAGAAATACATCCTCAATGTCCTCAACGGAAAGCTGGAAAGTTGCGCCACACACGTGATCCGCCAGTTGTTCCAAGCGTTCATCATGTATCCAGCAGCAAAAATTCCATCTGGACAAATAGGCTCCTTCGAGCCAAGGCTTCTCGTTGAGAAGATGGTGTCAATAGCATTAAGAGACCATTTAATCATATCCATAATTCCAATTTTCTTTTTGAAGATCCACATCTAAGAGCAGAGTACACAGACAGTAGAGCAAGCAGGAACAGATAATAGATAGGAGAGGGAAAAAGTACGTCCGCCTTCTTTGAAAGTTGCAAGAGAGTTGCAAAATACCCACACGTACCCCGAAATACCCACCCCTACCCCACGTACATAGTACATTGTATAAGCACTGCATTGAACAATAGTGGTTAGCAGTACCAAAATTAATTGTGAAATGTATAGATGTCATTTCGCCTGCTTACACAAAACTGCTTGTACAACATGATTTTAAGCTTTTAAAATATATTAATTTAAATCATCGCCATCAATCGTTCCCAGTGTGTCACATAGATGACACATTAAATCTGAACTATTTGCAGTATGTGCAAAAAAATCGTTTCTAGAACGAAAGGCATACATCGCTGACTGTTCGTCTAGTCCTCTGTATTACACTACGTACACAGCATGACTATACATTACTACTGCAAACCTTCACTGTGTGACACCAAAATTTTTTGGTAGTGTAAATGAGAATTAAATACTTTGCAGTTCAGTTCTGCATCGTTTCAATTAAGTAGTTCGTTTAGTAATGCGTCCAACGCTTACTAAAGCAAACTTTCGTTTGCCTACAAAAAAACTACTTGCACATATCAAGCTTTTAAACGCTATTACTTGAAAACATTGTCCTCAATTGTTTCCTGAGTGTAATGTAAACACACGGCTGTCCAATGATAATTGTTACAACATGTGAACAGTTTCTAGAAAGAAAGGCTTGTCTCGCGTTGACTGATTTTTTTTTCCTTTGTTTGTCAACACAACACTACTAAATTGCAGAATTGCAGTATGACGGATAGTACAACTACAATTCATCGTTGTGTGTCCCACATATAAACATTTGCACATTGTCTTTTGGTTGTGCAAATGAAAATGAAACAATTTGCATTTAATTTCAGCATCGTTTCAAGGCAGTTAGATAGGACGGCACATAAAACAGCAATGTCTGGGTAAACAGAGTCTGAAAGAGTCTTGTTTAAAGCTTTTAAAGCTACTCCGCATAATTTTCAATCCTTTATTGTGTGTCACACAAATAGACGTTTGCAAATTATCTTCTGGTGGTGCAAGTAAGAATTAAACAATTTGCAAATCATTCAGCATCGTTTCTAGGAAGTAATTCGTTAAACGCTTTCTCAATCTGCTTTCGTCTGATTGCATAAAACTTCTTTTGCGCTACATCGTAATCAAGCTTTTAAAAGCCAATGCATAAAAGATGATCTTCAATCGTTCCTTGTGTGTCACGCAAACACACGATTGCCCAATAATAGTGGTTACAGCAAATTATGTATAATCAATCTGTGCTGGCATCGTTTCTAAAAGCAGGACTACTTATACAGCATGACGAATAGTACTACTGCACACAAACCACCAATGTTGGGCTTTTGCTAGCATGATGAAAGAGTATTGCGTAATGTGTTAAAGCGGTTACTTAAACGCATGGGCTGCAATCGTTTCTTGTGTGTCACACAAGCACGACTGCACAAATGAAATTCAATAATGAAACCACATGAGATATGAATAGTTTGTAGTCTTTAGAAAGAAAGGGGTGTGTCGCTGAAAAATTGTTCTTTTGAGTGGTTGCAGATACAGCATGACTGTATAGTACTACTGAAACTTCGTGAAAACTATTTAGTGTCTTTTCCTGGCATTATTATTTAATCATATCGTCCTCAGCTGTGTGTCACGTAAATAGACGTTAGTACATTGCTTTTTGGAATGATGACTAAAAGACTTGGTCTCAGGGTGAAGCTGAGATGACATCTTGTTAAAGCAAATTGTTTTATGTCCAGTAGTAGTATTTTTCTGCTGTAAGAGTTGTGTTAAAGAGCAGATGAACAATCAAGTCAGACACTTTCTAAAAACGTCTGTTTTCATACAACATATGAGAATGCTGCAAAAAGTTTCACTTTTCGCTTTTAAACGTGACTGGAATACAATAATAAAGAAAAGCACGAAATTGCAATGTTTACATGTAGTTTTGTGTCAACAAGAGCAATGACAACCGGCTGCAAAAGGGAGATTTCTGTTGTTATCACCGCTTCCGTTTGCAAACATTTTACATCTCCTTTGCAGTAGCAAATTTCATTTGTACGATCGTGACAGAAAAATAACGCTTGCAACCGTTGCCTTTAAGTAATACACTGAAAAGCTATAAACAACACTCTTTCATTATACCAGCAAAATACACTAAATATGCTTTTTTAGGAAGTTTTAGCGCAACCCTGCTGGTTGTGCAGTATTCATAGTGCTGTATTAGTATTGTGTAAAAGAACAGAACAATTATTCACCGACACAAACTGCAAATTGTTTATATCGCATTTGCAGTGACAAACTTCATTTGTACAAACTGTATTGTGTTGTAATCGTGTTTGTGTGACACGCAAAGGACGATTGCAGCTTTAAGTAAAAGATTTTAACAGGACTCGTTGATTTGCAACACAGTTTGCAGTTTGTGCTTGCAAGATGTGCATTTGTCTCTGACTTGTGCCCTACTTATACAGCATAACGAATAGTGCTACTGCACATAAAACAGCAGTGTAGGGATAAACTTCGTGAAAATCATTATTAGTGTTTTGTGATGGTGAGATGAGTAGTACTACCTCAATAGTGTTGCTGAAACCTGTTAAAGCTATGACTCTAGTGCTGTAATCGTTCCTTTCACGTCACACAAACAATCCCGATTGCACAAATGAAAGGCATATGTTTCTGACTGACTTTTTACACAATTGCAGCATGAAGAATACTGCACATAAAACAGAAATGTAGGGATAAAGTAAAAATTTTGTATCATCTGCTGGTGTGATCAACTAGTTATTAAAACCTTTTACTTAAACCGCTGCAATCGTTAATTGTGTGTCACGAGCGAAATACTCATTTTCTTTCTGAAAACTCTGCCGTCACAAACAGATGTGACGGATTTGCAGATTGTTTGCACTAGCAAATTTCATTTGTGCAATCGTGTGTTTGTGTGACAAAAGAAACGATTGAAGCCCATGCGTTTAAGTAATAGATTTCAACACACTTTTATCATGCCATTAAGCCCTACATTGCTGTCTTATTGAGCAGCTCGTCATGCTGTAAGAGTTGTGTTAAAGGGCAGAAGAACAATCTGTCAGAGACATATGCCTTCTTTCTAGAAACTTGCCGGAACAGTCTGCCAGCCAAGTTGCATCTGCAATCGGGTCTGTGTGACACACCAGAAGAAGACACTAAATATGCTTTTAACGAATTTCATCCCTAAATAAAGTTTATCCCTACATTCGTCATGCAGTAAGAAATGTGTAAAAGTACAGAAGACCAATCGGTCAGAAACATATGTATTTCTTTGCTGTAGCAAATTTCGTTTGTGCAATAGTGTAATTGCGTGACACAAAAAGAAATTTAAAAAAGCTTTAACTAACACTCTATCATCATACCAGCACAAGACACCAAGTATGCATTTCACGAAGTTTAGCGCATCATTGCTGTTTCCTGTGAAATTGCGCTGTTTAAGTAGAGTTGTGCAAAAGAGCAGAAGTACAAAATGTCAGCAATATATGCTTTTCGCAGACTACACAGACTCAGTTCATATCTCATTTATAGTAGCAAATTTCATTTGCAATCGTGTTTGTGTGACACTCAAGAAACGATGGCCGCCCATGCCTATAAGTAATAGCTTTAAATGCTTTAAGCAAGTTTAGCCCAACATTGATATACGTATAGACATGATGGCATAGCCTTCAAACTGTTTACGTCATTTGTAATAAGCATAAACATTACACACTAGGAACGATTGAGGACATTTTTTTTTCAGTTTGTTTTGTGTAAACAGGCAAAAGTACATTTATACTTTGAACGATTCATTTTTGATACTACTAACCACTGCTGTACAATGTACTGCATGTTGAGTTCAGTAAAACAAAAATGTTTTTCACAATATTTAGTCGAAAATTCAGTAAGTGCTTTCTACCATACAAAGATGAAAGCAAAATTGACTCTTTATATATCAGATATATATCAGATATAGCTTTATATATCAGATTTGATCACAAGCGGCAGTGTGCATAATTCTGTTTTCATATACCCTGTGAGAAAGTTGCAGCAAACACTTTTCGCTCTCAACGTGTTTAAACATATCTGACATACAATGATAAAGAAAGGCATGAAAAGGCAATTTTAACATGAATATTTGTGTAAAATAGAGCAGTGACAGACCTTATTACGAAGATGATATTTCTGTTGCTCCATTTGAACTTAATAAATACATACGGACACCTTTTTTTATCAATTTCTGTGAAAAGGTTTTTAGACAATTATGTTTCTGAATGGAGTTTGAGACATGGTTGGTTATGGTCTGCTGAGTGTTTTAGGCCCCGTCTAAAAAACTGTAGGCTCTCAAGTACGACACCACCTGGTTGTAGACTGGCTCAAGACCGAGTTGTTCTCTGGTCGGGCATGGAACCAAGTTCCGAGACACAGTGGGATGCTTTCGACCATGTATTTTAGACCCGGTGTTTTATGGTCAGCCCTAATTCCAAGGCCCAGTTCAAATAGCTGATATATTCTGGTTACACTGTAGGCTCTGATAGGGTACAATGGCCTTCATATCAAAGCATTCACCTTAATGTACTAAACAGACTGTATTCACTATGTTGTTGCGAACCATTATGCAATTACTCTCCGAGATCTATGCATAGAGGTGAATGCCGTTTTTGGTTGTTGTTGAGAGTGGTCCCGTGAAGTCCAGATTAATCTAAATTGGCTCTGATTCGAATGTACATATGTGACTAAGGACCCCACTAATAGCCACTTGCGGCTATATTTATTATTACTATTGTTTTAATCTTTGTGCTACAGAATTCTACAAAGTCCTTGGCGACTTTTTTAGGGCCGCTTGCTGGTCATTGACTTTTCTAAGACTGTAATTTAGGCATAGTGCTGCTGCTGATTTAAATGGCAGGGCTTAAGAGTCAGGTGATTCTTTTCTTGCATTCTTCAAAGATTGACTGTAGTTTCAGACACTTTTACCGTCTAGTTAGTGTTCAATTCTCATTTGGCAATGAGCATTGAACAATTACAGCCCATCTGTTTCAGTAATAGTTTAAACAACCCTCTTCACTATTCAAGCAAAATACAATAAATGTGCTTTTAAGGAAGTTCATCCCAACATTGTTTTATGTGCATTAGTACTATCTATCATGCTGTATATATGTAGTGTTGTATAAAACTTATTCACTGATATTCAGTTCCTTTCTAGGAACGCCTCTGACACATAAGGCAAACAGTTTATATTTCACATTCAGTAACAAATATCATTGTGCCATCGTGTGTTTACATAACAAACAAGGGATGATTGCGTTTAAGAAATAGCTTGGTCTTTATATACAAGTAGTTGTGCATTGTCCACTAAGTATTTTGGCAAGATAGTGGAGTAGTTAGCCATTGCTTTCTCCATCCCTCCCCATTTATCCGGGCTTGGGGCCGGTGTGCAGCTGTTCCCAGTTACATGGCTGGGGTGCTTTGCATATACAAGTCCATGGTAATTTAGAGACGTCCTCTGAGCACCCTGAGATTTATATCCTATTTCCTAAGGGTTCCTGATGACATTTGGCAGGCTTGGTCTCAGGGTAATGCTGAGGTGCCATGCGATGGGTCAATAACTGAGATTCAATTAGATCTCAATCTGCCTCCAAAAATCTCCACACGCTTAAAGAGAGTGTCAGCCGGGGTCACTTCTTATTGCCGTGAGTAAAAACCTGACTAAATGACCTGCCAGGTAGAATTACAGAATAACCCAGAATGACCCATTGCATGTCATCTCAGCTTCACCAAATTTTGTGGTGGTGTAAAACGTACTGATTTACATTCAATGACCTTCCAGTGTACACAGGTGGTCAATTGCCTGTTTGGGGACCTCAGGGGTCCTTGAGCTCCAGAACCCTTCCTCAAAGGACCCAAAAGCAGCTCAAAAATTGTGATCCATGACATGGTACACATTTCGTTTACAACTAAAAATAATAACAAGAGAAGTGCATTTCCTGCAAAAAATATTTTGTGATGCTTAGTAATTATAAATAAGCGTACTGTTTTTTTAAAAGATAATAGAAGAATACAACTCCTTATTGTTTTAACCAGAGTCATATGCGAGACCCGCTTGGTCGGGCCCAGGTCAGAGTCCCGATCAGTTTCGGTCGGGTTCGGGTAAAAGACCTGGTTGATTGCAGGGCCCAGACTTTGTTGACTCTGGCAGGGTTTAGATGTACCATGGTGGGATGTTTTCGAGCATGGGTTTAAGACAAGTTGGTTCTTAAGACAAGTAAGTTGGTTCTTGTTGAGTTCAGGTCCTAGTTCCAGTCAGTCCTGGTCAGGCTCTGAGTCCCAGTCAGTTCTGGACAAATGCTGGTCCAATACCTGGTCAATTTTGGTCAGGAGTGGGTCTGAGACTCATTTGGTCTCAGTTGGTTCCAGTCAGGTGCTTGGTTCAGTTTGTTCGGTCGGGGGTCTTTGTTGCTCTGGCAGGGTGCAGTTCCGAGACAGATGGTTCTGTTCAGTTGTTAGTCTGTGGCCTGGCTGTTTTGGCCCCGGTCAAAAACCTGGTAGATTCTGGTTGGAAATAGATCTGAGACCTGTTCGGTTCTGGCTGGCTGCAGGGCCGAGTCTCAGTCGGGCGTGGGTTCAGTGCCCGGGTTTAATAGCTAAAAGATTCAGGTTGGACGAGGATCTGACCAATTAGTGTATGACACTCCTTCGGTTCTAACTGGGCCATGTATTCCAATCTGCTCACGCATGGGTCCAAGACCCTCGCATATACGAGTTCAAGTTCAAGACCCATTTCGGGGGAGTTTGAAGCCTGGTCTGAGATACTGTTGTTTGGCTGGGGCATGGTTCATTCTTGTCGAACTTACGTCCGGGTTTCAATCTGTCCTGGTCAGACCTAGTTCCAAGGCCCGGTTCCAATAGCTGGGTCTGACTCCCAGTCGGTTCTGGATGGGCATGAACCCAGGACCTTCAAGGCTTCAAGACTCCATGGCATTTTACCTTAATGTGCCTGAATTACAGACAATCCCCTGCTAGGGTAACGTTGGCCCTTTGAAATGGCCTCACAGGCCCCAAGAGTAAACTTAAGACCTGTTTCACTTAAATCATCATCAGGCACTGTTGCTTATGGCTTTAAAGCTCTTCTTCTAACAAATCTTTGTCAACTACGTGTGTCACACAACTACACATTTGCATAATGCTATTTGGTACTGTAACTAAGCCATAAATACTTTGCAATCCGTGTCGGCATCGTTTCTAGAAAGCAAAGTGTTTCATGCTTTCACCCTGTTTTACACAAAAATAAATGTACACTACAGCGCCTGACTGAGCTCAATTCAATTTAATCAAGATTAAGTAAGATTCAGTTCCTTAAGCTATTTGCCTGGACAGAACTTGTCTGTGTTCCATGATACGCTATGGCTGTTTAAGTGAAACACATAATTGTCTAAAACCTTTTCACAGAAAATGATGAAAAAGATGTCTGTAACTTATGTATTTATTAAGTTCAAATGGATCAACAAAAATATCACCTTTGTAGCCAGATTCTATTATTTAAGTTAATAAGGACTGTCATTGCCCAATTTTACACAAATCTACATGTGAAATCTGTCTTTCTTTATCATTGTATGTCAGTTATGGTTAAACACGTTGAGAGGGAAAAGTGTTTGCTGTAACTTTCTCACAGTTTATATGGAAAACAGAATTGTGCACACATGCTACTTGGGGCCAAATCTGAAATATAAAGACTCTACACTTTGCTTTCATCGTTGTATGGTAGAAAGCACTTAGTGAACTTTCGACTAAATATTGTGAAAAACATTTTGTGACAGCTGCTGTTTCATTGAACTCAGCATGTAGTATATTGTACAGCAGTGGTTAGTAGTATCAAAAATGAATCGTGCAAAATATAAATGTACTTTCAAATGTTTACACAAAACTACTTGTACAACATGGTCAAACTTGTAAAAGCTATTACTGAAAATAAAACAACGTCCTCAATCGTTCCTAGTGTGTCACGTTTTAAGAATATTACAAATGACGTAAACAGTTCTTTGCCGCCATGACCGCGGCACGTATAACAGCAATGTTGGGCTAAACTTCGTAAAAAACATATTTTTTATAACTATTACTTATATGCATAGGCGGCCATCGATTCTTGTGTGCCACACATTTGCTACTATAAATGAGATATGAACCGTTGTGTTTCGGCACACGAGTTTTTAGAACAAAAGGCATATATTGCTGATATTTCGTACTTCTGCTCTTTTACACAACTCTTCACATGAAACAGCAATGTTGCGCTAAACTTCAATTTAGAGTCTTGTGCTGATATGATGAAAGAGTGTTGATAAAGCTCCTTTTGTGTCGCACTATTGCACAAACGAAATTTGCTACAACAAAGAAAGACATGTTTCTGACTGATTGTTCTTCTGCACTTTTAAACAACTATTACTGCATGACGAATGGAGGAATGAACTTCCAAGCAATGTAGCGTGAGAGTGAACTTCGTGAAAGGCGTATTTAGTGTCTTCTGCTGGTGTGTCACCCAAACCCGATTGCAGATGCAACATAGTTTGCAATCTGTCCCGGCAACGTTTTTAGAAAAAAGACACATGTCTCTGACTGATTGTTGTTCTGCCCTTTAACACAACTCTTAAAGCATGAATAATACTACTACTGGACAAAAGACAGCTAAACTTAGTAAAAGCATATTTGGTGGCTTCTGCTGGCATGATAAAAGTGTGTCCCTGAACGCTTTTAAGAAAGCTTTTAAATCTATTACTTAAACGCAAGGGCTGCGATGGTTCCTTTTGTGTCACACAAACACAGGATTGCACAAATGAAATTTGCTACTGCAAGTAAGTTTAAAAAGTTTTTATAAAGTAAGTAATTTGCTCGTGACACACAAGGAACGATTGCAGTCGTTTAACTAAAACGTTTTAACAAGACTAGTTGATCACACCAGCAGAGGACTTTTCACGACCTTTATCCCTACATTGCTGTTTTATGTGCAGCATTCGCCGTTGTGTAAAAGAGAAGAAAAACAATCAGTCAGAGAAATATGCATTTCATTTGTGCAAGCTTTAACAAGATGTCATCTCAGCTTCACCCTGAGACCAAGTCTACCAAATTCTTAGTCAGCATTCCAAAAAGCAATATACAAACGTCTATTTACCTGACACACAACGAAAGACGATTATGAATAAATAATAGCTTAGGCAAGACGCATAATACCAGCAGAAGAAACTAACATAGTTTTTACGAAGTTGCAGTAGTACTATTGTACTATAATGCTCCATGAGTAGTGTTGTGTACTAACAATCTTTTATCGACACGCCTTTCTTTCTAAAGACTACAAACTATTCATATCTCACGTTAAATTTTATTTGCAGTCGTGCTTGTGTGACACAAAAGGTAATAGCTTTAAAACTTTACGCAATATTCTTTCATCATGCCAGCAGAAGCCCCTAAATGGGCTTTTCACTAAGTATTGCCCAACATTGCTGGTTTATGTGCAGTATTACTATTAGTCATGCTGTATAAGTAGTGCTGCATTTAGAAACGATGCACAAACTGATTACACATCATTTGCTGTAACCACTATCACTTGGAAATCGTGTGTTTGCGTGACACACAAGGAACGATTGAGGATGATCTTTTTATGTAATGGCTTTTAAAAGCTTGTTATAGATGCAAAAGTAGTTTAATTCTCTTTTGAAATGAATTGGATTTTTTTTATATTTCATTTGCACCACCAAAATACAATCTGCAAACGTCTATTTGTGTGATACCCAATAAAGGATTGCAAACTATGTGGAGTAGCTTTAAAAAGCTTTAAACAAGACTTTCATCATAACAGGAGACAAAATATGCTTTTCACGAAGTTTAGACCAACTGCCTTGAAACGATGCTGAAATGAAAAGAGTGTTTAATTCTCATTTGCACAAGCAAAAGACAATGTGCAAATGTTTATATATGTGACACAAAACGAGGAATTGCATTTGTACTATCCGTCATGCTGCAATTCAGTAGTGTTGTGTAGACAAACAAAGGAAAAAAAATCGGTCACAGCGAGACAAGCCTTTATTTCTAGAAACAGTTTACATGTCACACGAGTGTTTACGTTACACTTGAGGAAACAATTGAGGATGGTGTTTTTAAGTAATAGCGTTCAAATGCTTGATCGTGATGTACAAGTAGTTTTTCTGTAGTCAGATGAAAGTTTGATTTAGTAAGCGTTGTACGCATTACTAAACAACCTAATTCATTGAAACGATGCAGAACTGAACTGCAAAGTATTTAATTCTCTTTTACACTACCAAAAGACAATCTATTTGGGTGTCACACAATGAAGGTTTGCAGTAGTATTATCCGTCATACTGTGTAAGTAGTGTTATACAGAGGAGTAGAAGAACAGTCAGCGATGTATACCTTGCTTTCTAAAAACGATGACGACAAATACTGCAAACAGTTTAGACATCATTTGTCATTTGTGTGAAACACTAGGAGCGCTTGATGTAGATGTTTTAAGTAATAGTTTTTAAAAGGTTGATCATGTTGTACAAGCAGTTTTGTGTAAAAACAGTACATCTTTACATTTTACAATTAATTTTGTTACGGCTAACCGCTGCTGTACAATGAAGTGCACTATCAGCGGTAAGTGAAAGAGCACTTAAATGTTTTTCACTATATTTTGCCCAGTATTGCTGTTGTAATGTAGGGTAGTTCTGAAAATCATGCTGCAATGGCGTGCACAATTGATAACAGCAATCTGCTGCTCCCAACATCTACAATGAACTCAACTCAACATGCTGTTTGTACAGTAGCCGAAGGTTCATTAAATGTTAAAGGCCTTTCTTCCGTGAAACAATGAAAGCAAAGATTTATGTGACTATAATCACAGATTTGATAAAAATCGGTATTGTGCACAAGTCTACTTTTCATACAGCCTGTGAGAAAGTTTGATAACAGCAATCTGCTGCTCCCAACATCTGTAATGAACTCAACTCAATATGATGTTTGTGCAGTAATCGAAAATTAATTGTGTCAAAGGCCTTTCCTCCGTGATACAATAAAAGAAAACGTTTATGTGATTTTATCGCAGATTTGTTTATAATCGGTATTGTTCATACAGCCTGTGAGAAAGTTGGCAGTAAAACATGTTATGGCATTGTACCAATTATGGCATTGTGCAAACGTGTAGTTGTGGCACTTAACCTACAAAGAGTTGTTTAAAGACGCGTTTTGAAAGAGTTTAGCAACATTGACAGTTGCTAAAATGATTATCATGATTTAAGTGAACCATTAGTGTTGATGATTGCTCGACAATGACAGAGATTCAGATTCTGATTAGCCATATGTGCGAAACCTACTTTTGCAAACTAGCCCTAGGTTTTTCAGTCAACCAATGTAAAAAAAAAGCTATACAATTCAAAAGCCTCTATATGTCAATAATCATTGGAAAAAATTTGACTTTTTTATACAGCATGGCCGCCATATGTTATCAAACACATACCGCTAAAATACCTATTTTATTTAAACATCTGAAACTTAAAAAAACCTGAAACTTGGCAAATTTAAAGACTAGAGTTTGGTGATGCAGAACAATGTTGGTGCATGTAAGTCATTAGGGGGCGCTATAAATGATACAAACGCATTCTTGCGTTTTTTTACAGTGGTTGGACAGCATCTCTTTTACAGTACCAAATATGGCATTGTGCAAATGTGTAGTTGTGTGACATGTACCCTACAAAGAGTTGTTTAAAGACACGTTTTGAAAGAGTTTAACAACATTGACGGTCCTGATTTAAGTAAAACAAAATTGATGCGGTTACAGGGCAATGACTGTAATTCAGTCAGTTTTTAAGGTAACACAAGCTTCACCCTAAGGTGACCTTGCTATGCCCTTGTGGTTAATGGCATGGCACAATTGTGAGTTGTTACCTTCAAAATATGATATGTCCAGGGACATATCCCTTATGTAATTGTTTTTATTATGATGATTATTATTATTATTCTTTTTCCATGCATTGCACAAACCAAACCGTAAGGTCTACAGACCTGACACTGGGTCAGCTGGTAGTAGTCGCTCCCGCTACTCATGCGCATAATCTCAGCCAAATCGGCCTCATTTTATACATGAATGCAGCATTTTTCCATGTTCTATGACTCCAAACTAAGCTTTTTGCAATTTGGACTATAGAGCTCTGGGTATGACTAATTACCCATTAGTGCAAAACATACTTTTTCAAACTAGTCCCAGGTTTTTCAGTAAACCAAGGTAAAAAGAAAAAACACATTAAATGCCTCTATATGTCAATAATCATTTTAAAAAATGTGACTTTTTTATACAACATGGCCGCCATATGCTAATAAACACATACCTTTAAATTCAAATAAATTGTTATTTTATTAAAAATTCTATAACTCAAGAAGGCTTCATCAAAAAAACACTGAAATTTGGCAAATAGTTTAGGGTCTGGAGAATTTTGATGCATGTAAGTCATTAGGGGGTGCTATAAATGATATAAACGCATTCTTGCATTTTTACAGTGGTTGTACAGCAGAGCAAGCTGACATTTGGCACAGAGCATCTAATTGAAAAACTAAAATGGACCTATTAAATGTTGTCCAATGTTGTTTCATTGGAATTTCTGGACACCATTAAGCAATAGGCATTCAGCAGGCATTTGATATTTGATATTTGCTTGCCATTGACCAATTTAGTTTTTATGGCCAGGCTCTGTAATCACCCGTCAAATTTGGACCAATTCGACCACTAGGTGGAGCATTTTGGGAAAATCAAGCATATCTTGCTCAAATTCTGAAATTTTGATATCAATTGCATGTAATATTATTAAGAGCAGTGGGCCTAACAAAGTTGCAAATCCAAGTCTGCTAAAAACATTCTTAATTTTGTCATAATCGCCAGATTAGCATTATCATTTTTCGAACTAGTTGCTGGGTTTTTGTGCTACAGCCTTCATTCTGGCCTGGATCTAGACTGTAGCATGAGTAGGTAAATAATCATTGAAAACATCTTGACTTTTAAAGTCCCTGGGGCTTGTATGTAATCACCAATTACAGGTAAATCATCTCTATTCAAACCTAAATCACTATAACTCATCACCACCTGGTCCGATTATTGCAATATTTGGAACAACCATGTACAATGGTAGTCCAATGCAAACTGCAAAATTTGGTGAACATTAGCCTGGGGGGGGGGCAATGGCACGTAAAAATGCTTAAATTTGGTAAAAATCACTTTATGCTCACATGACGCAGTCTTCACATAAACTGCTGATGTCATACTAAATCAACCTGCCTTCAAACATCTCGACACGCTTGAAGAGAGTGGCAACCGGGGTCACTTTGTTCATTCAGATTTCAACCTGCCTTCAAACATCTCGACACACTTGAAGAGAGTGGCAACCGGGGTCACTTTGTCAACAGTAAGTCAACATTAAACAGTAAGTCAACAGTAAGTAAAAAACTGACTAAATGACGTGCCAGGCAAAATTACAGAATTACCTTAATTATTGTCAATTACCTATTGAATGTCATTTCAGTTTTACCCTGAGACCAAGCCTTCCAAATTTTGTGGTGGTGGATCGAAAACATACTCATTACAATCAATGACCTATTAGGGCACACAGATGCCCAATTGCCCATCTGGGGACCTCGGGGTCCTTAGGTCACCTTAGGGTGCACTTTGGACCAATTCTGCCATGTTGTGTGGACCTGGGAAACCAGTGTTTAACCTCAGAGTCCCAAATGGCATCACATGTCACCTCAGGGTGCATGTGGAACCAACAAACCAGTTTTGTAGTGGAAGGTATAAACCTAACTGATTTAAAGTCAATGACCTACCAGTGGCCTCAGAGACCTTGACATGGTCCTCAAAAAATCATATGCGAGACCCAGGCCCAGGTCCGAGTCCCAGTCAGTTTCGGTTGGGTGTGGGTACAAAGACCTGATCGATTGCAGGGCCCAGATGTTGTTGACTCTGGAAGAGTGTAGATGTAGCCACGGTGGGATGTTTTCGAGCATGGGTTTTGCTAGTTTGAAGTTTGTCTGAGACTCATCTAGTTCTGGCATAATGCAGGTCTGAGTCTTGGTTGGTACTGGTCACGATTGTGTTTGAGACTTGGTTCGGTACTGGTCATTTCTGCTCAGTCATGGGTCCGAGACCATGTTTTCTTTAGTAGTGTGCTGAGACATGTTCTGGTCAGGCGTGCTTATGAGACCCGTTCAGTGTAGGCTTGGGACGTTTTCTGAGATCCAATCGCTTCACAATGGATAAATTGGGGTTTCGAGGCCTGGCCTGAGACTCTGATGTGCTCTGGTAAAGCGTGGATCCAAGTTCAAAGACACAGTGGGATGTTTTTGAGCGTAAATGTTTAGACCTGGTTTGTTCTGGTCAGCCCTAGTTCCAGGACCTGATGCCAATAGCTGGCAGATTCTGGTTGGATGTGGGTCTGATATCCATTTGGTTCTGGCTGGGTGCAGGTCTGACTCCCAGTCAGTTCTGGTTGGGCATGTGTCTGAGACTCATTTGGTTGTGCCTGGGGTGTTGTGGGTGTGAGACCAGGTCAGTTTAGGCTGGGTTTTCTGATATCCGATTAATTCAGGACCCATTTCGGGGTTGGGGTGGCGCTCTAGGCCTGAGACACTCTAGGCTCTGATAGGGTGCAAGTACAAGATATGGTGGGCCATACCTGTCAGACTAAAATTAAGACAACAATAATAAAAGCTAGAAGGTCAATGTCTGTGGACATATTTTGAAGGTGACATCTGTGCCATGCCATTGACCACAAGAGCATTGCAGGGTCACCTTAGGGTAAAAGTTGTTTTACCTTAAAAATAAACTGAATTACAGTCATTGCCCTGTAACCGCATCACTTTTGTTTCACTTAAATCATGACTGTCAATGTTGCTAAACGCTTTCAAAACGCTTTCCTACTCTTTGTAGGCTACGTTTCAAACAACTACACATTTGCACAATACCATTTGGTACTCTAACTGAAATAAAAATACTTTGCAGTCCTTTGTACACCAGCACCTAAATCAGCTTAACTTAAATGAGTAAGATTAAGTTCCTTGAGCTGTTTGTCTGGACAATAACTTGTCTGTTGCTGTTTAAATAAAATATGTTTTGCTGCTTACTTTCTCACAGGCTGTATAAAAAACAGTCTTATGCACAAAACCGATTGTTATAAAAGCTGAGATAATTACATAAACCTTTGCTTTCATCATTTCATGGAAGAAAGGCCTTTAACACAATGAAATGATGAAATGGGCTGCAGGCTGTCACTCAAAATCCATATCCTTGATGCTCAGCTTGATAAGTTCAAAAAGAACATGGGAGCTTATTCAAAGGAGCAAGGCTAGTGCTTTCACCAGAACATTATGAACAATGAACGCCGTTACCAAGGACAATATAACAAGAACATGATTGGCAACTATATTTTGGAATTGATTCGTGAAACTGATTTGCAGTATAATCGTAAATCTAGGAAAACAAAACACACCTAAACTGTTTTATCTGTTTTTCTAACTCTGACTGTATGAATGAGAAGATGCAAAATTCCACTGTTTCTATAGTGAAAATGCATAACATTCGTTTCCGTAGTCACAGAAGCAAAGTTTATGATGAATGTAAGCAATTTTGCATTTGTTTTAGACATAAGCAATTGGAAAATAACACTAAAAGGCTGGGAACAAAACTTGTGTTACGTTGTGTAGTTGTTACAGCATATGACAGCATCATTCCTAGAAATAAAGGCGTAAAAGAAACTCAACAATACTTATACAGCATGACGAATAGTGCTACTGCACATAAAGCAGCAATGTTGGGCTATACTTAGTGAAAAGCATATTTGGTGTCTTCTGGTACATTGAAAGAGTCTTGCCTAAAGCTTTTAAAGCTATTATTTAAAAACATTCATCTCAAATCGTTCCTTGTGTTCCAAATGCACTGTGATATTTGTTATTGTAAATGACATATAAACAGTTCGCAGTCTGTGCCCGGAGCGTTCCTAGAAAGAAAGGCTTGTCTCGCTGTTATTGATTTTTCCTTTAATTGTCTACACAATACTATTGACACAGTATGACGGATACAGTACTGCAATTCTTCATTGTCTGTCACACAAATAAACGTTTTGTCTTTTGTCTGTGCAAATGAGAATTAAACACTTTGCCTTTCATTTCAGCATCAAGGAAGAAATATGTTTAACTCTTACTAAATGAAATCAAAATAAAGGTTTTTTATAAAACCTAACTTAAATAAAAAGTTATTGCTTTCGTAGATAGCTATCCCCCTCAATCATTCCCAGTGTGTCACACGATTTTGCTATTGCAACCGACATATGATGAGAAATGACATATAAACCGACCAGTCTGTGCCACCATCATTTCTAGAAAGAAAGGCATGTGTTCTACACAACACCCATTATGCAGCAAGATAGTTAGGATTTTTACTAAACTTCGTGAAAAGCTTTTTTTGTCTTCTGTTATGATTAAAGGGGCTGCACGGTGGGTGGCACCGCTTGCCTCACAACAAGAAGGTATCGGTTTCAATCGCAGGGTGGAGCGACTTGGATCCTTTCTGTGTGGTGTCTGCATGTCCTCCCCGTGTCTGCGTGGTACTCCAGGTTTACTCCAGGTACTTCGGTTTCCTCCCACAGTCCAAAGACATATGTGTTAGGTTTATTGGCGTCTCCAAATTGTCATGGACTTGTATATGCAAAGCACCCCAGCCATGTAACTGGGAACAGCTGCACGCCCGTCTCAAGCCATGATAAATGGGAGGGATGAAGAAAGCAATGGCAAACTACTCCACTATCCTGCCAAAATACTTAATGGACAATACACAACTACTTGTATATAACGACCAAGCTTTTAAAAGCTATTTCTTAAACTCAATCATCCCTTGTGTGTCACCTAAACACACGATTGCACAATAATATTTGTTAGTGAATGTAAAATATAAACTGTTTGCTGTATGTGTCAGAGTCGTTCCTAGAAAGGAACTGAATGCCAGTGAATGTGTTCTTTTTGCTGTTTTACACAACACTATTTATTGTCTTTTGCTTGTATAATGAAGAGGGTTGTTTAAGCTATTACTGAAACACATGGTCTGCAATTGTTCATTTCACATTGCCAAATGAGAATTAAACACTTTGCAATTCGGTTCAAGAAAGTAAGTCGCTTAATGCTGACTAAAAATGTACTGCACATGAAACTGCACATGATAGGCAAAACTTCATGTGGATCTTCATGTGGCACACAACTAAACGATTGCATAATGCCCTTTAGGTCAGCCACTGAGATTAGAAACATATGTAGTCCGTGTCAGCATCATTTCTAGAAAGAAAAGTGTCTTTTTCTCAATAATTGTTCTTTTGCTCTTTTACACAGCATTATGTAAAAGAGCCTTAAGTAACCCTTATGGTTTATACTACTGCACATGAAACAGCAATGATGAAGCAAATGTACTTTCGCCGGATTACACAAAACTACTTCTACTTTAGGAGGTTGGACATCAGCCAGCTATCAATCCACCCCATCAATCTTTGGGTCCTTGGCAAGGGTCCCATGGCAGGGCTCTGGGGCCACTGGAAGGCAACTGACATTCAATCTGTAAGGTTTCATCCCTCCACTACATAATTGTTTGGTACTGCATGCAGCCTTCATGCAGCTTGAGTTCAGTCAGGTTTTGACCTGCTTCCACAAAACATGACAGGTTTAAAAAAAAAGCTCTGAGGTTGATGTTGGAGTGCCTTTGTCTTAGTCTCAGACCATTGGCCCGCCTCTGCTCCGTCTCGGAACAATGCCAGAACAGATACAGCTACGTCTAAAACACTGCCAACACTAGTTCCCTGTCTTGGTACTGCACCCTGTCAGATGCAACAAAGTCTCAGACCTGTGAAACCAAAAATTACTGGTTAAAGTCACTGGATTCAATCTTAGCTTTATTATAGCACAATCACAACTAATATTCTTACTGTGTCACTATCCAACACACTGAATACAAAATATCTCTTTAATCATGGCAATTTAAAAAATAGTAAGTAACAGAAATGAAAAAACTACAACTAAATACATTTTTATTGCTTACTTTGTGAAAACAAACAGTCAACAAAACCTGAGAGAAAGGCCATTAAAAAAGCTGTTTTGTGATTCCCACCATCAATTTTATGTAATTTTGAATACTACATTTCACTGAATAATATAACTAGTGTTCATATTAAAAATATCCTCTCACCTTAGTGAAGTAGGAGCTTCTGAAGCAGTTCACTTTTCTCTGCAACTCTGTCAATGACAGTGTCTGTGTCCAAGCCCATTAGGATGTCCTTTTCTGTGGCCATTAACATAAAAGCCTCTAACTTGCTTGCAGACAAGCTGCTCCTCAGTCTGCTTTTAATGAATTTAAGAGTCGAAAATGACCGTTCACAGGCTACCTGGGTCACTGAGAGGGTCAGTAAAAACAACTGCAGGTTGTCTACTGTTGCTGAACTGTCGAATTTATTCAAGCATCTGCTGAGATCTTGTAGTGCAGAATCAGGAAGAGCACTTGTTTTGATTTCTGGAAAGTTTTTAGGATCCAGAAGTCTGCAATGATAAGCCTGCATATAGGCTGCCATGTGCCAGGAATCTTCTCTGAATGGCCTCAATAACTGTGTCCATTATTGGGTTGTGGACTTTTACCTCATAGGTTTCCACTGCATCACTGGATGTCTTATCCTGGGACATCTCTCCTGGCATGGATTTTTTCTTTTTAGGTCTCCTCTGAGGTAGTGAAGCTTCCACCTCCATGTCAATCTCCTCATCCTGCTCCTCATCCTGCTCCAGCTTTTCATTTGCCCACTTGACAAAATTATCTGCTGCATTCTTGACTGCCTTGAAATCCCTTTCCATCTGTTTTAGGGCCTCATGTGTAGAGATCACCATCCTGTGGGCAGAGAGGATGTCCATACCTCCTGTTTGCAGGTACTTTTACAATGGTGTTGTCTGCTCAAATATTCTCATGAATAATTGAGCTGTAAGGATCGTCTCATGTCTCAGAAGGCCATCTTTGTATCCCCTTGCTTTGGTCCGAACATAACACACAAAACACAAAACATCAACATAGAGACAGTAATGGGGTTTTCCAAATGAGCCAAACATCTTCTTTAAAGCATCATGCTTTGCCCACCAGCGTGTCTCTCCAGTGGGTGCTATGCGCCTGTGTCTCTTGCTGTGGCTTTCTTTTTCCCATATGTTCATCCTCTGATGAGATTCCCTGATGAACACTGCTGTTTCACTAAGAAGATGAAAAAGTGATCCACTCTCAATCACAATTTCAGTGGTATCAGAGAGAACCAGATTAAGAACATGTGTATAGCACCACACATGAACATGGACTTTGATGCTAACAGTGAGGAGAAGCCTCTGTACCTTCCTTGCATGTTGGAAGCCCTATCTGTGGCATTTCCAATGCAGAGGCTTTTGTCCAATTTCAAACTGTCAAGAACATCACTCAGCAACTGAACAAATGACTCTCCAGTGGATGCACTGCATCTCACCACAGTAACAAGCCTTTCATTTATGGTATCAGTCACTGGTCTTGTGCTGTAATGTCTTGTGTGGTGTCCAGTTGGACAGAAAACAATGCAGCTTTTACGACTTCGGTGGCAATGTTCTCCTTGATGAAGTTTTGTATCATGTCAAACACTGAGTTGACAGTTGATTTAGAAAGTAGAGTGACAAGGGAACCTCTGCCTCTTGAGCCTGATGCTGATTCATGTAGTTTTTTTTACCTTTTTCAATCACCTCACTGAAATACTCTTTCAAGGCCACATCATATTTCCCCAGTAAAGTGATGAGTTCTAAAAAATTACCATGATCAAGGCTATTGTTCTCCAAAGTATAAGCAGCCTCATTATCTTCCTGTCTGTAGCTCAGGCCCCTCTCCCCTATTACTCTGACAACTTCCACAACACGATCTAAGACCTGGCGCCTTCGCTTGATCTGTTCTCTGTGAACCGTTAGCTGTCTTCCCCTAAGTAGACTGTTTATGTCAGCTTTTGAGCAGTTTTAAAAATAAGCTTCAGCACAAGCTCTATGCTTTTTCATGCTCTTCAGCTCTCTGATGGACATGTCTCCAGTGACATTCCAGATATGAATGTGCTGGAATCAGTTGGCTTGCTAAAGGCCAAGCATTCAAAACAAAATAGACAATGACGTTCATTACAGTATGTAAGGCGCTTCCTGCTTGTGCCATATTTGTTAGTGGACACCTTCTTCACTACAGGGTTTGTAGCATCTTTCTTTAGGTGATGATTTAAAAATGCTTGCATTCTAGCTGGCTCAGGACGGTAAAAATAGTCTAATTCTCTCTTCTCGCTCCTCAACTGCCTGGCTTAACTAGACATAAAGAGAGGGAGAGATTATTACAATTTATTAAGTGGTAAATTGAAAACTTAAAAAAAAACTAAATAAAAAAATATTTGGAAATACCTGGAAAAACTGCACAAACTAGGTTTATTAGAAATTTACAGTTAATCATTACTTTAGAAGTCTATCAAATAACTATTGTGAAAAGCAAATAAGTTTACTCAACACATACTGTAGTTCTACCTCGTTAGGTATAGTCTATTTCAAGCATAATGTATCAACATATTAAATATAAGAAGTTTAGTGTTTATTTTTATCTCCACCATTTTTGTTGACTCTGTGTAGTTCAATTAATATTTTATCCTGTTAATTAAAATCATCTCTAATATGCATTTTCTGAATTTCTCTGATATAACAGCTAAACTCTAATTCTCCAGGTTAAAGGTGCTACCTCCTTTAAACAGCTATGCCATGTATATTTGTATCAGGCTACAAACAGTGCTGCTTTATAAATTCATGCAACGCAACTATTTCTTAAAAGCATTTGACACTGTTTTAGTCTTATTCAGTGTGGGCATACCTTTTGCTAATATCACTTTTATACTTTTTATCACTTACTTTAGCCATGCTTAAATTGCAAAGCTTTTACTTATCATACATAATTTTAAAATCTGTTATTTCATTTGAGTGCTTTTTAAAACATGTTAAACCACAGCATATAGGCTACAAATTCAAACTACTATGCAGCCTTTCAGCACACCTATAATGTTACTCCATCACTAAAAGTCCCTGTGTTATCCTAACGTTACTACCTGCTTACGGACTACACTTTCCCGCTCAGTCGGTCCCTCAGTTTCTCTGTCAGAAGCCTGCATGTCTGTCTGCTGCTCTCCCTGTCTGCTGCTGCTGCTGTCTTCAGCTAGGACGCGGAGGCTGCAGCGAAAATGTCTGTGATTTTTTATACGTTTTGTAGCATCAGTGAGACTCTTCAATTTCTTCGCGCCTAACTTCTCCGCACCGCCTTTCTGCCGCTTCTGCTTCTCCATGCTGCATCTCCTTTAACATACGCGCTCAACACTAGGGGTGGGCGGATCGATATTTATATCGATAGTATCGATACCAAGGTGAGGATCGGTATCGGATCGATACCACG
>JAVSBV010086805.1:0-23016 GCA_033117975.1 Parotocinclus spilosoma | reverse complement strand
CGGTTAAGGTACTGGACTCTGGACCAGAAGGTCCAGGGTTCAAATCCTGCCTCTGCCAAGTTGCCACAGTTGGGTCCTTAACCCACCATTGCTTGGATTGTAAGATTGTATCAATTGTAAGTCACTCTGGATAAGGGTGTCTGCTAAATGCTGGAAATGTAAGAGAAAAGTTAAAGTTCCTATTTTATGCTACCTGTATTTTAGTGTGTTGGGCAGAAATCTTCCACCTGTTTTTCAGAGACTGAAATATATATATTTGTAAAACCTGGATTTCTTGATTCAGTTAACAGGGATACTTCTGTATAACCACCATTAAACAGCGTTAACACTGCAAAAATATTATATTTAACGCTATTGTAACTATACAGTATGCACACTTTACTATTTTATGGTTAAATTACTAATGTTTTACATTACATTTACAGAAAGAGCGGGATCTAGAGCTGGCAGCTCGAATTGGTCAGTCACTGCTAAAACAGAATAAGGCTTTGAAAGAACGTAACGAGCTGCTGGACGAACAGCTGGAGATCGCAAAGGAAGAGGTCAGCATGTAGAATGGCTTACAGAAAGCAGAATATATGTACAGTTTTAAATGGCATAGATATGTACTGACATAGATCTGTGTCACGTGTCAGCACTGTTTGCATGTCACAACATGTCCAATCATCTTTCTACAGGCCTTTCTGTACGCTTGAGCTTTCCAAAAGAAACCTTATTGCACTTCTTTTTCATGAGTCAAAATCTTTGTCAATACTTTTTATTCACTAACATTTATGAAAGGAAAAATACATGTTTTACCTATATTTACTTACCTATATTTTAATGTTAATGTTTATGTTGTACCATCTCTTGTTAATTAATGTTGTACCACTCTAGATCGCTCAGTTGCGACATGAGCTTTCTATGCGAGATGACCTCCTGCAGTTATATGCCAGCACTGAAGAGATAGAACCTGCTGCAGAATCACGTTCACCGTAAGTATAATACAAAAGCACATTCTCAGGCATGATATAAACTTTCACATGTAGCACACCATTTTAAATAACTCTCATCAATGTTGTTGCTGTTGTTATAGGATCAGGCGAAATGAGTCAACCTCTTCTCTCAGTAATTTTATCCATTATGACTTTCTGCATCAGAAGCTTAGGAACCTGGAGGAAGAAAATCTGAAACTACGTGTTACGGTTAGTTTACACAACCACAGTTCCAGATTTGTGTTTTTGAGTTGGTCCGAAGTTTTACACACAGATAAGTGGATCCAATATTATACAAATCCAATTCCACTGAAGTTGGGACATTGTGTGAAACATAAATAAAATCAGAATAGGTTACTTTGCAAATCCTTTTCAACCCATGTTTAATTAAATACATTACAAATACAAGATATGTAATGTTAAAACGGATAAACTTAATTGTTTTCGCAAATACTCACTCATTTTGAATTTGATGCCTGCAACATGTTTCAAAAGAGTTGGGACAGGGGCAACAAAAGTGTGAAAGTTTCTCAAAGTTGCTCAAAAACACTGTTTAGAACATACCACAGGTGAGTGTCATGATTGGGTATAAAGGGAGCATCCCCAAAAGGCTCAGTTGTTCACAAGCAAGGATGGGGCGAGGTTCACCACTTTGTGAACAAATGCATGAGCAAAATGTCCAACCACTTAAGAACAACACTTCTCATTGTGCAATTGCAAGGACTGTAGGGATATTATAATCTACAGCCCATAATATCATTAAAAGATTCAGATTCAATTTGGAACAATCTTTGCAAGTAAGTGGCAAGTCCAAAAACTAACATTAAATGCCTGTGACCTTCGATCCCTCAGATGGCACTGTATTAAAAACCAAAAATCATTCTGTAAAGGATATTGCCTCATATTCTCAGGATCACTTCAGAAAATCATTGTCAATGAGCACAGTTTATCGATACAGCTACAAGTGCCACATCTCAACAACACGAAAAAACGCAGCCGGCTTCTCTGAGCCCGAGCTCATCTGAGATGGACTGACACAAAGTGAAAGAATGTCCTGTGTTCTGACGAGTCCACATTTCAAATTGTTTTTGGAAATCATGGTCATCGTGTCCTCTGGGCCAAAGAGAAAAATAACTGTCTGTATTGTTATCAAGTTCAAAAGCCAGAATCTCTGATGGTATGGGGGTGTGTTAGTGCCCATGGCATGGGTAACTCACATCTATGAAGGCACCATTAATGCTGAAAAGTACAAGTTTTGGAGCAACATATGCTGGCATTCAAGCAACGTCTTTTTCAGGGACGTACCTGCTTATATCAACAGAACAATCCCAATGGCTTTGTAGTAAAAGAGTACGGGTACTAAACTGACCTTTGTCAGACTGCCAGCAGTACAGACCTGTCTCCCATTGAAAATATGTGGCGCATTATGAAGTGCAAAATACGACAACAAAGACCCAGGACTGTGAAGCAAAAATGAAAAAGAATTCCACCTACAAAGCTTTAACAATTAGTTTTCTCATGCCCCTGTCCCAACTTTTTTGGAACGTGTTGCAGACATTAAAATCAAAATGAGTGCATAGTTGCAAAAAAAAAAGTTTTTCCGTTTGAACATTAAATGTCTTGTTTTTTAGCGTATTCAATTAAATATGGGTTAAACATAAGTTTATTGTGTTTTCATTTGTGTTTTACACAAGGTCCCAAGTTTATTGGATTTGGGATTGTACATAATTATCTTTTGCCTAAATTAAGGACTCACCACTTCCATACAGATTGTAATGTTACTGAAATTGTTCAATAGGAAAACACTTTCATGATGCAACAACCACGACACATATTGATGACCATTACGGGGCGCGAATTATGCACAAAAAGGTGACTTCACTTTCTAATTATGGATCTACAAATAATACCATTATTTCTCACTTCAAAATATATATGCTATATACACTAAAATTTGTGGGTACCCAAAAAATCCAAAGCATTTGTTTACTGTAAAATATTTTTGGTATATCACTTGCTCAGTGTCCTAATGCTCTTAGTAAGGATTCTATGTGGCTTCATTTTATGTATGTGCTAGTTCTGTGCTGAAAACAGTTACAGGAGAAACCATGTAAAAATAAAATAAAGTTGTGTGAGATTGCCTAATATTCATTATGAATAGGTAAACATGTGTGCTGTTAGATTTAGTGTTGAAAAAAAGTATAGAAAATTAACTTTAATACTTAAGAGCTTGTTACAACAAGCAAATGGCACCAATGCAATTTGCCTCCCATATTTACAGCTACAAAAATGAGATCAGCTTCTGATGTTAGAAGATAAGCCCTGATTCACTTTTGGCATTTTAATGCATTAATTGAGTTGAGATTAGGGTTTTGTGTAAGCCAAGTTTACAGTCATAGTTGGCAAACCAACTTTGACATTGCGTTAAGGTACTGGACTCTGGACCTGATCCCATCTCTTTCAAGCTGGCACAGTTGGGTCCTTAAGCAAGACCATTAACCCATGATTGCTTGATTTGTAAGACTTGTAAGTCTGGATAAGGGTGTCTGCTAAATACCATAAATGAAAATTAATTGTAATTTAAGGCAGCAAGTTAATGAATTGACTTTTTGGATAGACTTATTACATTTACATTTATGTAAATTATCAGACACCCTTATCCAGAGCGACTTACAATTAATGGACTTACAGTCTTTCAGTCCAAACAGTTTTGGGTTACGGGCCTTGCTCAGGGACCCAACTGTGCTAGCTTGGTAGAGGTGGGATTTGAAACCTGTACCTTCTGGTCCATAGTCTATTACCTTAACCACTAAGCCACCACAGTCCTATCCCATATTAATGCGTCACGCTGTGGGTCACTGTGTCAGTACGACCCAATTTACTGCCACTGCCAATGTCTATGGTAAAAACACAAATGAAAGCTTTATATTATGAATGTGTTACAAAGCTGCCAACATTTGTCAATATAGTTTTGTACGTGTCACGTGTTGTATAGTATTTTATACTTTTAATGTAAAATATGAAACACAAAAAAAACTTTTTAAAGTGTCTGCCCATCTCAACTTTTGCTGGAATATGTTACAGGCCTGAAATGCAGGAATGTTTATTAACAAATGAAATTACATTGATCAGAAAAAAAACCGGGAAATATCTCAGGTCCATATTATCTGCAATGTAATACACTGCTCACAAAAATGAGGGGATATTTGATCATTTATGTGAGTAGTGTGAAAATCTAAGTAAACTGTAAGAAACATTGCATTCATTTTTCTTTGCATTTGCCCTACTAGTTTTCACATTTTTCTTAACTAAACTCCAAACCAAGACCCATGTTTTGGATATAATGTCTGAAAATCTACCATAACTTTGATCATATAATGTAAATCCAAATATTTTGAATTGTTTCTGGTGGAAAAATGTTCATAGTGGTAGTTGCCAAATTTATTGAAATAGTTATAGTTATAGTTTATATAATAGTATGTAGAGGTGGGGAATATAATAAAGTATTGCTTAATTATGTTTACAGATGTGCTTAATTCAGAAAAATTGATTATGAAACAAGTTTTATTGTGTATTACCTGCAGGCTGACGAGTTAACATCAGAGACCACCAGCTATGAGGAGCAGGAGCAGCAGCTGATGATGGTGTGTGTTGAAGAGCTCTGTAAGTCAATCTGAAATTCTCATAAATCATAAAGCCACTAACTTCAGTCCTCAATTTAGTCCTCAAACCGAGGGATTTAATGTACGTTAAGTTATATGTTATATATCATAGCCTAGCTTACCTTAAACATGTTTAAAACACTTACATTAACCCACAGTTGGGCAATATTATTGACACAAAACCTATTTTGTAATAAAGTGTTGCATATCTCATAATTTATTGAATAATGTATTGAAAGGGAAAAACAACCAAAATGGTTATACAGTTCTGTATGGATACTCACCAATACATCGATACTTACCAACACAGCTGAAAGTAAAATGAATGATTATAAAATATGGTGAAATAAATTGCTGGATGATGAGGAGACACAGGTGGGCGTTGTGCTGACATGACAGATAACATATAACATAGATTCATATTAACCAGTTTAGCAACAGAGAAGACTATAGTATAGTTTATTGGTTGTATAAAACAGCATGGCTCAGCAGAGTCAGCCAGATACCCAAATATCTGAGGGAGTTTCTGCGTAATGTGTATTTATGTGGATTATCGGATTCTCATTGTATAGTCGAAATATTGTAAACCGATCCATCGTACTGTGAGAAACATCTGTAGTCAAATACTGTAAAATGTTCTCTCATTCTCCTCTTTTCTGTGTAGCATCGGTAAATAAGCAGGTGGTGGCTTTGTCAGATGAGTTGGCTTGTAAGGTGGAAGATTCTCTCAGGCAGCAGGAGGAGATCAGTTCCTTGCTGGGCCAGGTTGTCGACCTACAGCAGCGTTGTAAAGTGGTGAGAGAGATGCATAAGTGTTTACAAGCAACATGGCAAATCTGTATTTAAACACCCAACATATGTATGTATTGTCTTCCTTTTCTCCTGGCAGCTAATCAGAGAGAATGAAGAACTGACCCAGCACATGGCTGCTTCACGTGAAAGCCAGTCACAACTCAAAACAGAGGTTTGCCCTGCCCGTCTAAGTGGTTTTACCAGTATTATCATTTTGACACCTGAGCGAAATTCTAATGTGTTGCTATAGTTAAGTCAGTGTTTAGGTTTGTGATTGGCACTCTACCTGCCTCTGTCCACAGCTGAAGGATCTGCACGAGAGATACTGTGAGTGTGAAGACATGCTACGAGAAGCCAGAAAGGACATCAAGAACCTGCACAATATGAGCCTCCCAAATTCCACAGTGCAACGCTACAGTTCCCTGGCTGCAGTAATCCCCATGGACTCGCTCGCTGCTGAGATTGAAGGAACATTCCGCAAAGGCCTGGATAGTCCCGCAACCCCAGAGTACAGGTCTGTCATGTGTACTTGAAGTCATTAATATATAAAGCTACTAATAGTTAAAAAGAATTAGGTACCAGTCTTGTGTACTGTAGGAATTTATCCATAGGTGAATTTCAAACATAGATAAACAAGTCAGAAATGCCTTAACCGTTGTGCAGAAACATACCAGTACAGTTGGATGCAGTATTTACCATTGTCCTAAGCTGCATGTACTTTTTCAAGTAAAAGGACACTTTCACTTGGAACAAATGTTATATGCACTTTGTTAAAAGTAAAAAGTATTAGGAAGCATGCAGTTCCATGGTCCAACACTAGAGGGTGGCAGTAGTGTGAAAGACTTGCAGGGATTAGTTAGCCCATGTACATGCAACACCCAGCAGGTACAGAGCTGATAAAGGTTGAAGAGAGACACCTGCTCTTCTGGTTATTTAAGGCAGTGGTGCCTCTCGTCCCAACTTTTTTTTTTAGAGATTTTTAGAGCTCCAGATCAAGATATTCAGGGAAAGAGTGTAACTTAATTCATTTGTAGAGGTATAAGGGTACACAGCCTGAGGTAAAAGGGATTGTTAGCATCTGGCTCCTTATTTTGCAATGCTTTGTCTGACCAAAATATATATTCCGATCCATATATATACTATCAGCTACCTGCACGTAGGTCCTATTCCAGTTAATGAACGAACCCTGACAAATAATTGTAATTAATAAATGGAAAGCATTTTTATATATTTGTAGCTCTGTTTATGCATTTTGTATTTAAGAGCAACATAAGTAAGGGTAAGCAGTTGTATGGTTGATTATTTCTTTTTTTTATTGAAATAGGACCCACCCATATCGTGTGTTTGAGACTGTGAAGGTGGCCAAACAGGCTGGTAGGATGCGCTCTCGATGCCACACTCCCCAAGTACCAAGCTCTAGCCCCGTCTCCTTCCATTCAAGTCCAACCAGCACTCCATGTACCAGCTACTCTTTCTCTGACTTGGTCAGCTTTAATCCTGATGACAAACTCAGCTCAGAAACGTTGTCCCATGAACAGAAGTGAGTATTTGCCAGTTTCAGATTGAAGTCAGATTAGCCATTTTATCAGCTATAGCTACCACAGAGGCGCACTTTGTACACTACAAAAACCTACTGGAAAAGGCTGTCTGTAAGTTTACCTGCTAAAATTAATCATGGTAAAACTAAATCAGTGGTAACTGGTTATCACCCCAGGAAAATGTACTGTAGGGTTTCATAGTAAAACAGTTTGAGAAAAATGTATGATGGCAATTTAGCCACTTTCTACTGAAAATTCATAGTACAATTGAAAGCTTGGTTGACTATGATTTGACCATAAATTTATTTCACAAATGTTAATTTGGCCACTTAATTGTTCTATTGCCAAATTTCACTAAGTTACATTTACCGTTTCTTCTCGGTAATTTCCTGCCCAGTGGTTTGCTTTTGAGACCATTTTTGGGATTGGCCTGCTTTGTGCCCAGGAGTGTAGGTATATTTACAGTGTGTGACGACTATAATGTACACACACTGAATACTCTACTAGACACACCCATGATCTTGGTAGACCTTATAGATGTACAAACTGTCACTGTTTAATAATATATAGAGAGCCAGTCGTTTGTGAACATTAGGACATTAGTATAGAAATTGTACGATCCATGACTTCTACTAAAGCCTTCACTTTATCAATTAACAATCGATAACATAATTGAGAAGATGGAGCATGGCTGTGAGGTTGGCCACAGACAACAAGCCTTGCCTGACTGTTAGCAATTCAGTTTAAAAGTGTCTGATGGATATTAAGCTCAGATGCTCTGTGTAAGTCAGTCAAGTTCTTGTTTACAAGGGCAAGGTGACAAAAATGTCTTGTTGGGGAGGTGAAGACCAGTGACAATGTTGAGAGTTATTAAGGCATTCAGAACAACCCATATTTGTACAGCAAGGGATGAGCTACAAGAATCCCTTAGCATATGTTTATCTTATACTTGATTACAGCACATGCATGTAGACTGTAGATGTAGCTAAGAAACTGCCAACCAAGGTCTATGTTGTAGTTTGTATGTTTATGTATACTAGGAAATCTGTAACCTTGTAATACAGTATTTTCTGGTTTCTAAAAATTAACTAATTCTGAATTAACATAATGCACTTGTTGCTGTTGCTCAGTAGTCTTGGGGAGCTGAAGCGGTTGGGCCAGCCAGGCACACCTGGTGGACAGGACCTAGAGGAAGCTCTGCGCTCCCTCTCTGCACGACAAGAGAGCCATTCTTCTGATCGTCCATTCTTTGAGGTGGAACGTGAGCGGAAACTCAGGGCGCTGGGAGATGGGAGCAGTGCAGCAGGCTCTAGTGGCTTCCTCACTCCTAATGACAGCTTGGTCTCCACAGGAACCAACTACTCAGGCACCTCACAGCATTCTTATTCCTCATCCAGCTCCCGCTCCTACCTACCGGAACGGCTGCAAATAGTCAAACCATTGGAAGGTGAACAAATACACATTTAACAACAAGCATTTTGGACAAGGTTGTGAGAGCTTATGAGGGCTTTAGTGGGTGGGGTGAGCAGCTATGCAAACAAGCATAGCGAACAGATTGAACACATTGACTGGCTGTAAATTTTTTGATTTAGTTATGATGGGTACTAGTGGCTATTTGATCTGTAAAAAAAGGAACGGGGGAGTATTGGGCTGCGTTAATTGCTGTCTTACTGTTGCTGCTCCACGTGCTGTGAGCCTCGAAAACCTGCCATACTACATTACGTGCTTGTTCTTTAAATGACGTATTAAATTAGTTGAATGTTGAAGCATTTTAATGTGCTTCCCCCATGAGGTATTTATTTGTTGCACCTGTTGCAGGATGTAAACTTTACATCACTCTCATAGACCATATGGCAGACATGTTTGTTTATGGTTTGCTGCCCGTTTGTGCCCATGCTCGGTGCACACCTAAACATTCAGCAGAGTAAAACTTGTGCTCAGGCTGTACTCAGTACCCCATACGTTTGTGTTCTATGTTCACTGAATTCAGGTTCAGCCACTCTGCACCAATGGCAACAGCTGGCTAAACCCAATCTTGGGGGCATCCTTCAACCACGTCCTGGCATCCTCACCAAAGACTTCAGGGAGCTGGATGTGGATCTTCATCAGGTGTATAGGCTAAATGACATTGAGGAGGATGATCCTGACTGGTCCAAACTTCCTATACCAAACCAGAATCTTCTAGGTAAAGGTTCTCATTCTCATATCAGAGTTTGTTTGAATTTTGGTGGGAGACTGCCAGATCTCAATATCTGTGCTTTATAGTCCATACCTATTATGAGTTGTGCATTTCAGTGAGCTTTTATGTGAATGTGTATTTCAGTCACTTCAGGATCCAACTTCCCACACACCTCTCCCACCCACACCATCACCAACTCTCAGCTAGTCCATCCCTCCCTCCTGCTTTCCATTTCCACTCCTTCCTTTTCCACTAGGTAAGACAGTTTGCCACTACTTCGTGTCTCTGTCTTGGACTATCAAACATCCATGTTGTCATTCAAGTGACTCATTGTTTTTTGTTTGTACATGATTTACATTTTCAGTTTGCCTCCATTTTATGGTCACACTTGGGCTTTTGCTTTCAACTGTAGGCACTACAGAATTTCAGCATAACTGGAAATTAATTTAATTGTTTTTACTGTATAATGAAAACAGAACAATTTCAGCTGTTTTGCCGGTTTGTTCATCAACAAATCGTTATCTCCCTAAATTAGATAACACATACAAATTAGAATGGTGCAAGCATTTTGTGCAATGTGAGGCTGTTACTCTGCACAACCAGTATTAATACAATTCAATAAAGACATGAGTAAAAAGTATGAAAATAAATAATGCTTTTAAAATGCAAATAATATTTTTCTTCTGGTATTAGTATAAACTTACTAGAGCTAGAGCTTAACAATTCCAACATATAAAAACCAAAGACTGTAAGTAAATCTTAGGTGTCATTGTTCAGGCAGTAGGCATAAATACTGTCTCATAATAAATCATTTAAATACTACATACAAGTGTTTAGTTTATATAAAATTTCTGTTAGTGTCCTTCATATCACTAGGGGTCACCTAGATATAGAGATCAGAGATGGACGCACAGTGGCACATATGGAGCAGTTGCCTCATACATTGGACTCCATTTGGAGTTTGCATGTCCTCCATGTGTCCGCATTGGTTTACTCAGTGTACTCTCATTTTCAACCCGTGTCAGGGAGGAAAGCATTAGGTCATGTATTAGGTTAACTGCTTGCTCCAAGCTGGCCCAGTGCGCATGTGTCTCAGTGACTAGTATCATTGTAATCTGTCTGTCATCAACTATTAATGCTAATGTGACATTAAATTTAAAAAAAACATACAAAAAACAACAACAAAAGCACAGATAGTGTCCACTGTATTTTAATGAAGGTAAAATATTTAGATTTTCAGTTGGCTTTGAAGAAGGAGAACTAATATTGAACTGAATATGCACAATCATCAAGGAATTAACTATTAAAATAGTTCAGATCAGACAGAAATCAGAGTGTAATTGTAACCTAAGAGTAACCTATTGATGAGGATAAACAGTAACGGTGTATAGTGCTAACAATCTTGACAGCAGTACTGAAGGGAATAAACAACAATAAGTCTGTATAGATAATTTTTAGGTTGTAAAAATCATCAGATTGCCACCTTTGCCCTTAGGTTAATGACAATTATTTATATAAATATGATTTAAAAATAAAGAAAAGCAGATAAACCTAAAAGCATGGAACAATTATAGGAAGTCATTTGGTATTTGCCAGGATTCTGTAAACAATGCCTGATAATAACATTAAGCAATGTAGGTTTATTACTACAACAATGGCAGTTAAACAGTGCTAATTTAAGCTGGAGTAAAGTAAGAGGCCATGGATATAGGAATTACAATGCACTTATAATTACGATTGCTAAAAGATTTCTCTCTCAGTAACTTAATAACACATATGACAAAGTGCAAACAAAGTTTTGAATAACTAAAATATTGCTTTGACATAAGACTCTTCAGACTCTTTACTCAGTATTTCTAATTAATTTGCTTAAATGTCTAAATTTTTTTCACATTCTCACACAGGATAAACTACCTGCTCACCCCTGAATACAGGAAACTTCAGGTTAATAAAACAGAATTCACGCAAAATGTTCGGTACTCTGTTTCCCAATGAGAGATATCAAACCTCCAAGTAGATCCCACAATTTTTAAACAAAACCATGTGTCTCAGTTATTGGAATCCTAGCATTTTGTGCTTCGTACAACCTTCCCTTGCCAACATAACGGCACAGAATGTTTTCCAATAATGCTTCATGAGAAACAGAAATCTGAGAAACTCCCTATTTACTCCAGAATCTCTCCACATCCTCCAGGGTCCTTGGTACTCTCTTTTGGACTCTCTTTTTCAAATCTCTTCATATGTTTTTAATAGCGTTTAGGTCAGAGGAGTTGCTGGCCATGTCAGAAACTTGATCCTGTGGTCAATTAATCATTTTTTCCCAGTGGAAGATTCATCCTTCTTAATGATGGCATGATTATTAATTACTGTCACCAGGTACTTCATAACGATGTTCAAAGAGGCTTATGAGAACCATCACAGATCGTTTTTCTGCCAAACCCACCGTTTTTTAAGCATCTGCTGAACTCCAGATACTTAGATTTGTGACTAGATTAATTATTTAAGACGTGGCAACTGCAAATCTCCCATCTCCTGATGTGATCCTTAAATAATTTATTTGTTCTGCTCACAGTGAAGGAAAACGACACTTCTTTACTATTGCCTGTGTTTATGAACATAAATTTAAAGTAGTCAGTCTACAGCATATATAACAGTGTCAATTGGCTGTGCCCTGAAAATTACTCAACACACAACCATTAATGTCTAAACTTTTGGCAACAAAAGTGAATACAAAGTGCAAATATTTTTTGAGGCCACCGTTATTTTGGAAACACTGCCTTAACTCACGTGAGCATGGAGTTCACCAGAGCTTCAGAGAGCTTACGTTATCATGTTGGAATACTGTCCTGCGGCCCAGTTTCTAAAGGTAGAGGGTCATGCTCTGTTTCAGTATGTCACTGTATGTTGGCATTCACTCAATGAACTATAGTTCCCCACACCTGGCAGAACTCATGCAGCCCCAAACCATAACATTCCCACCACCATGCTTGACTGTAGGCAATGCACACTTGTCTTTGTACTCCTCACCTGCTTCAGACCACAGGACATGGTTCTTGTGCATCATCTTTAAAAGAGGCTTCCTTCTGGGATGACAACCATGAAGACCAACTAGATACATTGGGTGGTGTATGGCTGACCCCCCACCACTTTAACCTCTGCAGCAATGCTGGCAGCACTTCTACATCTATTGTCAAAAGCCAACACCTGGATATGACGCTTAACATGTGCACTCAACTTCTTTGGTCGACCTTGGTGAGGTCTGTTCTGAATGGAACCTGTCCTGTTTAATCGCTGTATGGTCTTGGCCATCATTCTGCAGTTCACTGCAGGTTTCACTAGGCCATCTTTGTATAGAGCAACATTTTCTCAGATCCTCAGCCAGTTCTTTGCCATGAGGTGCCATGTTAAACTTCCAGGGACCAGTATGAGAGCGTGTAAAAACGATAGCACACCTGCTCCCCATTTTCATTCAGGGGTGTACTCACTTTTGTTGCCAGCGGTTTAGACATTAATGGCTGTGTGTTCAGTTTTGAGGACACAACAAAGTTACACTGTTATACAAGCTATAGACTGACTACTTTGCATTGTATCAAAGTGTCAAACGTTTCATGGGACAACACTGAAGATATAACACTTTGATACAATGCAAAGTGTGTACACCCATAAATGAAAATGGCCAAATTGTGCCCAATTAGCCATTTTTCCCTCCCGGTTCTCATGTGACTCATAGTGTTATAAGGTATCAGGTGTGAATGGGGAGCAGATGTGCTATCGTTTTCACACACTCTCATACTGGTCACTGGAAGTTTAACATGGCACATGGGTTTAACATGGTGTAACTCAATAAGTAATTATGGACTGAATAAAATAGTGATATAGTCAGTGATATGAAGTGCTTCATAATTATCTGGACTCAACAGAAAAAAAATATTCTTTACAAAGCAAAAGTGTGCATGCTTTCTCATTGACACATCTAAAAATAGTGTAAAAACAGGCGGCAGGAATAATGATTTATCCAAATCACAGGGAGAATAAAAACTGTGCTGATTTTCCCACAGGAATTGCAGCACGAACAATGTTGTTAAATATTTGAGCGCGCATCACATTAAACCCTGCCTTTTCCAAGAAAGGCTTGGAAAAACTAACAAAAGGATCAGTTCACAAGTTGAATGTTTTATGCTTTGAATTATAGCTGTGGTATTGATTTTCAATATCTCAGTATTGAAACAATTAATCTCCAATACTATTAACACAAGATAAACTCTGTTTTCATAAACAGATTAGAAAATGATTTATGAAATATTTCAGAAGAACCTTTGTACTAGACTGTCTCCACTATATCCCTAGTGGGATTTAGCAGGTCTTTCATGAACTCTATTCTCCTCTCTTTCTTAATTTTTCATTTAGTGACAGGAAGTCCTGGTCAAGGCTGTTTGTACAGCTGTAATGTGAACTGCCTTCTTTAAGTAAGAAACCAACAGAGATGTTTGTAACTGTCTAGAAATGAGATCCTGCTTCCAGCATGCTTACGTAACCAGCATGGCAATTTCATTGAACACTGCTTTTTAAAACAGGTCTATAATGCAGTCTTGATCTGATCTTTGCATTTATTTCCATTCATGCTGTTTGGCTGCGTACTGGTTACAGCATGTTTTATACTATTGTGTACTGTATATGGTATATGTACACTGATTACAAAAAATATGGGATATTTCAAAGTGAATACGAAGAGGATCCTACACGAACTGCTGAACAATCTGATCCCGTTTATGCCCTATCACAGTCAGTGTGTTTTGGCAATCTTGGGTGACCATACATCCTACTGAACTGTCAATGTGTGGCCCTCTTGTGCAGTTTGATGTTCTTTTTTTCACCCCCATGAATATGTCACTTCATACTCAATCATAAGAGTTGAGTTGACATCTAATTTGCGTAATCAAACAACTTTCTTTAACTTCTTAGTTGCATTGATGATCTTGTTTAATGAAATAAAATCAAATGCTTCTTTTTTAATCGCTTCATATTCATTTTGAAATATCCCCTTATTTTATTGAGCAGTGTAATAATAAGTATATGTCCATGAATGTTGTATAGTCACTGATAGCATCCATTTGTGTGTTTTAAAGCTGTGACCCTCATAACATGTCCAATACTGGAAGCAGTGAGCATGTAAGGACTTCATCCAGCCTTATCAACAAAACCGTCACCAGCACGACACCATCTTTAGGACTCATCCGGCTGCTCCAGGAGCGAGGCATCTCTGCTTCAGCCCGTCCCAACTTTGATCAAAATCTCAAGCCTTCCACCAGCACAGAAGGGGGACACAAAGAAGTGGAACAGAAAAGGAACATTTTCAGCCTCAACCTGGTTAAGAAACTTCAGAACCTTGGACTATACAAGGTGGTGGCCAGAGGAATCATAGACTCAGGGAAGAAGGATGAAGATTCACATAAACCTTCTTCAACATAACACTAATAGGAGACATGAAATAGAGTGTCTTCATTCTTCAATTGGAAAGTCTTTGGAAAGTCTAAATTTAAAATCGGTAGCTGTGGATATGATTTTGGACATTGACAAAAGTGGTACTCTAATTAGTATACGTTAATAGTCTGAGGCTGTATGAAATTGTCATGTTTAGTATGGGGCAGGGAGACAAAGACTGACATAAGTGCAAGTGCTTTATTACAGATAGACATGGTAGAGTACAAAGGGCTACACCTAGGGTGGCAACGCTAACAAAGACAAGTAAGCTTATGGCTAGGCTAATACAGAACCAGGTAGTATACAGAGAGGCTAGGTGGCTAACAAAGAGATAGGGCTAGTACAAAACAGAGATTCTAGCAGTGAGAAAGAGAACAAACAGTAACAGAGCTATTCCCAGCACGATGCATTGTGACAGAAATGAAATGTTGAAATGTATAAAACAATGTAATATTAATGTAGTAATGTATTTTAAAAACTATTTTAAGGGATATGTGGTTAATTTAATGTTATTTAAGGACACTGCTTATTTATTACATTGCAATCATCATGTGTCACCTATGATCACTTTTGTTTATTAGAGTGAGCCTATAGAAATAGAACAATTTAATCTAAACTATATGGCCAGAAGTTTGTAGACACCTCTTATAATGTGGTCTCTTTTATTTCACCAAAGCACTGCTAACAGGTTCATAATATGAAGGATAGTTTCACAAGCGAACAGCAGTAGTAGATTGGGTCGTACTAAACACAGCAGTGACGTTCAATATTTAATAGGCACTTTATTAGATTTTCACCTACACAGCAAGTCAGTTCAACATCTTGCTTCCCTGGCTTTCTAAAGCAATAAAGAATCAATTTGCCATCTTTGATGGAGAACTTGACTGGCTTGCACAGAACTCTTACACAGGACTGTGATGGCCAGTGGTTAAGGGACTGGACTATGGACCAGAATGTCCAGTGACATTCAGAACCCACCTCTGCCAGGCTGTCACTGTTGGGTCCTTGAGTAAGGCCTTTTATCAATCAACTAAGATTTTATCAATCAGTCACTCTGGATAAGGGCATCTGCTAAATAACATTAATGTAACTCCATCAGACACATTTGAAATTAACTGAAACTTGAAGCCATGGCTTGTTGTTTAACATCAACAAACAACCTCACAGTTGTGGTGCAAAAACAAAAGAAAGGCCTTCTTAGATGTGGGAAAGTACCAATTCCATCCTCATTCTGATGTTGTTAGAAGTAACTTGGGTGTTCACAGACTTTTGGATGTATAGTGCATAGCATTGTACTGTACAGATGACCCAGCATTAGAGATGTTTACAGACCTATAGTTTGGTGCAAAAGTCTTAGGCCACCATTAGATTAGTTGTTTGAGCAATTCTATAATGAACATACACAACTAATAGTTATAAGTTAAACAGCAGTTAGCAGTATATAACATATTCTTAATGATTAGACCAAAAACTTTCAAACTCCATAATACTCTTTCCTACTGACCTCGTTAAGAGCTTTAGCATAGCATAACCTTTTCACCCTGTTCCCCCTCTGGAAAAATTGCTTTCTTGGCTGCTACTCTTAAAAGAGACAATTCATGATATGTCACCTTTAAAGTGTAAAAGTTCAATTTGGCATCCAGATAAAACTGCAAGATGCAGCTATTACTCAAGTATAAAAGGAGATCACAATAAATATTAAATACACTGTAGAATATAATTTATATAAAATGTTTTTTTCAGTTTTTAATATTTCATACAAATAACATGTTTTCTGGTTTTATTCTAGTAAAGAGAATGTGAAATAATTACATACGGTTGTCATGCCATTGCTAAAAATTCTTCCAATGTACACAAGCTTTGAACTTGCTCTGGACCCGATTACAGAGTAATTCTGCATCTCAAGAAATAATCTGAACTGATCACATAATGATTACAGGCTGATCGTGGTGTGCTCGTGTGCCTCGCAACGTTTTTCCACAGTCCAGATACAGTGGTGGCTGCTGGTCTTTCAAAGAAGGGAAGCTCATTGTCAACTTACATCCTAACATTTACCAGTTAATTTATACATCATTTCTGCCCTCAAATGCTTTAAAAAAATGGTCTGTCACCCTATTGGGCCAAGTAGGTGTCTTTTCCATGGACTTGACCAGTGTATTCTTAACAGTCAGCAGAGTTAGGTTGCCTTTGACAGCCCTGGATCATTGTATTGCAGGTGTAAGACTTAAGATTTTGAACTGAAAAAATATTTTTCTTCATCCGCTTATGAAGCTCAAATTGTTACCACTAACAATAACAGTTTGTACAGCTGAGACGTTGCACCATCCAACAACAGACTAACCAAACGATATTAAATTCAAACACGTTAATGTTCAAATTATGTTGAACTAAAACAAGGACATATTATTAGTGTGTTTTATTTATAGTGTTAAAAATGAACAATAGAAACTGTCAGGTAAATTCGCAAAGCAAATACCAAAAAAAGGGGTTGCAGTTCGTCTTTCAACTTCTCTTACTAAACCCGTGATGGGACTGAGCTCCCAATGATTAAGTGACGATGTACGTCTCAAAATATCTGTCAATCAAAATGGGATTCCGACTGATCATCCAATGAGAATGCGAAAGCTCAGCATCAAGGCCGGTTGAAGCCCACCCACATCTCTATTCATCGCCAGAGACGCTGAGCATCTGGGGGCGGGACAAAACAATGATAACAATACACTAATGACGAGTTTGAAGGCAATGACAAAAACTGTTCCATACAGTCCCATTAAAGTGAATGGAAGATCAGCTTCCTATAAAAAAAACGATTTGTTGATTCTGAAAGAACTCGTCTTCGAGATGAACGTGTTCTAACACACCTGCAGTCAAATAAATGTTAACACAGCTGTACATATTTGACAATTTAATTTTGGACATTTTAGGAAAAGCTGAGCTTCCCTTGCAGTCTTAGAGAAATCGCGGCTGATCAACGTCTGATAACGTCTTCGAATGTACAGATTGCAGATTTGAATGTGAGCTGTCCTGCTGTTTCTGCACCTTCAAACCTGTACCACATGTAGCTTCATTATTGAAAAGAAAATTTCTATTTAAAACATTATTAGATAAAAGTAATTTTTTTCTCCATATCCCAAACACTAGTATTTGACAATATGGATAAAAAATCCATTCGTTTGAGGTAAATAATAAAAAGGACAAGTAGAGTGTCAAGAGAGGGACCACTGAATATTCATAACATGTGTTTGTTGTACTGCAATGGGTTTGAATCACAGTTGAATAATTAGGAGATGACCATATACAGAAAGTATTTATACTCCTGATAAGTCAGATGTGTTGTTAGCGCAGAATAATTCAATGTACAATTTACAATAATTAACAATCAAAAGCATTTCATGATTGTATATTCAGCATGAATTTGCTGAAATTGGAGATCACTGTATTTATGACACTTGTCAAAATGTACCAGTGTTGTAATATGTGTGAATGAATGTTGCAGCGCTCCAATAAATACCTGCATTTGCTCTATAACAAGCAGATCTGTGCATATTTTCTGAAATCCTACATTTACAGTATTACTGACAATAAGAAAATATAGGTAGTCCTAAACTCTACTTCATTACTGCTTTAAGAGTAATTATTCAAAATAAGATCCCAGGGTATAAACTTTTATAATTTCTTCTTCCTACACTCTGGCAGAACAGATAGTGGGAGTTCAATAGTAAAATGATTAAAAATAGCTTAGTCGTATTGCACAAGAAAAGAACATCCCTGAAGATTTTGACTGGGTTTAATAACAGCACAGGTCATGTCAGAGGAACATTCCACCATTTGTCTTTTGAGACAAGTGGGTGAACATTTTTAGCTAGAGTTTATGAATTCCCACCATGAACCTACCCATACTGTTTCTAAATTTTCAAAATGGGAATGATCTGCCAAATGTTTTGCAGTGTTCCATTGTGGTCGTTGAACCAGTCACACACGCATTAATATTGATTCACCCTACAGTCACAATCCTGTAAGACTGGGGCATCACAGTGTTGTGTACATGAAACACAAAAGCTAAGCTGTGAAATATCGTCAAATGTTTGTAAGCAGTGTAGACGATTCTTTAAATAAAAGTCTTAACTTAATTGCTGAGGAAACACCAGAACTTGAAGGACCCACCACTGCTGATATATTACTCAAAGTCATTGCATTGCGGCAAAGCCACGATCCTAACCAGATTACGTTTTTGTTCAAACATCTACAGTACAGTGCCAGAAGCACCAATTTGAGGAAACTCTGCTCTAAATGTTTAGGGCATTCCTATATTCTTAAATGCTCAAATACAGTGGAACCTCACACTCAAACTTCCAATAATTCAGAAACTGACCAGTCCATTAAATCTTTTGCCCCTATATTCGAACAAAATTCTAATGTTGGACTTTTGAGACAAACTAGCTGTTTAGTCAGTTTTATTTATTTCCATATGAAATTGGTATGTAATTAACAATAAAATATGGATTACAAATTATATAAATAAACCTGACTTGACTTGGGACCGAGGTATTTGATAAGTGATATGTGAAAATTGTGTTTATCAATCATCTACATCCAGTTTAGGAGCGAGATTCTGATTCCACAACATTGTGTTACCTACAGTTTTCTACACCCCAGCTAGAAACGATACGCCTAAAATAGAAAGCTATCAACATGCACAACAACCATTTAACCCATGCTAACGATAGGTGTCTTTTTCTAACTTTCAATGATAATGAGAACAACAACAACAATAATTTATTTATTTGGCTTCTTTAACGTCGTTATCGGCATCACTGGCCATGTAAGCGACACACACAAGGTTATATCTATACACAAGTTCATCTCAACACCAGTCACATATATATACACACACACACAAGTCAATGCCCCAATAAGCGGCTGGTCCCATTACCCGGTGGTCCTATTAACCGGATTCGACTGTAAATAAGTTTAGAAGAGGTTTTACTGAGCCATATGCAATAAAGGAGGTATAACAAGCTTTTCAATCATATTTCAAATTGAAATATCTCCTAAATTATGTGAGCAGTGTATTATGGTCGGATGCCTTATTTGTAATTAAAAACAGTCCAGCACATATCAACCTGCATATCAACCTCTGAAGTTCCAAATTACACACTCTGCATTACATCATAATATAAATTAAGGTTTCATTCCGAACTATTTTACTACAAGCTCACACTGCAGCATAAAATTACATAACCTACCTTTTAAAGATGACTTGGAAATGGGAATGGTGAATTGGAATTGTCATTGTCATTCCAGGACTGGTCGTTCTAATATGGTTTATTTGTAATGACTTCCTATAATTTCTATATACGGGACCAATATTGACCCAAAATTGGTGCCATCATGATAGACTACTAATCACAGCTGCTCTGAACACACAATTTTTACACTTAGCCAACTCTTAATTTGCTACAGCGGTAATGTACTTTCCCCCAAAATCATGTGTTTATGCTGTTCTCCCATCTTTAGCTCATTTTGTGAAATGAATTACCCAGTGCACTAGGACCTATCTAGAGTGCATCTAATCAATCAATGTGGAAAAGTCTATTGTCTAGGATATCTTAACTGGTTTGAATTGTGTGAGATAAGATTAGAGTATGTCACTGACTTCAAGCTACTAGCATCAAGCTAGCATTCTATCTCTGTTCATGCTGTAGAAAGGAGTGAAAAAAGTGGAGCCAAAACACAGACACCGCAAGCCTTACAATCAATGCTGTTATAATTAATTACTAGATGTGGCTCATTTCCATTGACATGCAGGTGGTCTGGCTTCATAAAACAGCAATTTGTACACTATGTCAGAAATCAGTTTTCATTAAAGAGAGTTTAAAAACTAGCGTATTTCAAAGTCAGTAAACTAGCCACCATGCACAATACTCGGCTGTCCACCAGCATAAAAAAAAAAAACATTAGCACAATTTCTCCGCAAAGAAAACAAAACACCTTATGACAAGAATAACAGATGTCAACCATACCTATATCCATGTAATTTGTATTGATTTCTTCACCAAAAACAATAAATATTAACAAAAGCAGACCAGTAAATTGTAAGATCATTACAAAAATTTGGGGGACACAAAGTACTGTTTCATTATCGCTAACGCTCACATCCAAAATCTCAAATTTCCATTTAGCACTTGTTGAAATGTTTGTTTGATAGTAAACTTAAAAATAACAAGTTTGCTCGGTGTCTTTTAAGCAGGAGTCACTGTACGTGTATACAACGCATAATATCATTATGGTACAAGTCAGGTTGGATGTTAGTTTGTAGTTGGAATTTGAAGCAAAAAAAAAAAAAAAAATCAGGTGGGTATTTTACTTTACAATAGTATCTGCTCCTCGAGATGTGGTGATGCATAAAGTCAAAAAAGTAGTTTGAAAGCAAAACCTCAGTCACTGCAGGACAGTGCATGCCAAACTTACATGGTCAGTGATAATCCAGTAAAAAAATCCCAATTAAACAACTAAAATCACAATAGTCAGTAATGTATGTGTAAATTAATGATCCAACATAAATCATTACAGGTGGGAGAAGTTACATTGACAGCAAAAGTGCACTGGGTATCTGGATACTGTTGGAGTGGTTTGTTAATTCTAACATGCAAGTACTTCAAAACATTTTTGCTGGCCTTGTATGATTGACTGTTACGGCAAATATGGCAGCTCGCAGAAGTGCAACAGGTTTGCAGTTAGTAGCTTCTCATCTGTTTAACAACTATGTTGAAAGACACATCCTGTGGTCGTGGAAAAGATCTAACTGTTTTAGCAGGTTCAAATTATTGGCATGCATTAGGTAAAAAGAACATCTAAGCATCTAAGCACATCTAAACAACTCAAATTGGCTTAAGAGCTGTCCAACACATTATTCAAAAGTGGAAGGACAATGGGGAAACATGTTTGAGAAAGAAATGTGAATGACCATGATCAACGATCACTTAAATGTTTGGTACTGTTGTTAAAAAACATTAAGGATGTGTTACATAGTGTAAACAAGCATTTCCACATGCACAATGCGAAGGGAACTCAAGCGACTGGAACTAAACAACTGTGTAGCCTTAATAAAACAACTTCAGTCAGTGAAGCTAATTGGCAAAAATGGCACCAATTTGCTAAGAAGCATAAAGATTGGACTCTGGAGCAACAGAAGAAGGTCGTATGGTCTGATGAGTCCAGATGTACCCTGTTCCAGAGTGATGGGAGCATCAGGGTAAGAAGAGAGGCATACATCATGTCTAGTGTCTACCTTACAAGCCTGTGGGACAGTGCTGTGATCTGGGGTTGTAGAAAATGGTCAGGTCTTGCAATGTTATGTGCCCAAAGAATAAGATCAGCTGACTACATGGCAATACTAAATGACCAGGTTATTGAATCAATAGCTTTATTTTCTTCCCGGATGGCAATGCCAGGATTCATTAGGCTTAAAATTTTGAACGAGTGGTTCAGGGAGCATTATTATCACACATTAGCCTCATTTAGAATCTTTGGGATGTGCTGAAGAAGACTTGGCACAGTGGTCCTAATCTCCCATCATCAATACAATATCTTGAAAAACAATGTTGTAAAAATGATGCTATGGGGAATGTGTGGCATTAATCATATGAAGGACCAAAAATTACATTAGTATGAATAAATAATTTTTAATTTTTAATCTATTTAAGCAATGCTATTAACTTCACAATGGCTTCCAGTGACTGCAGTCAAGCTATCAGCATATAAAAAGGCATGTGCACTCCTACCCCACTTTAGCAGTACATTGCGAACGCATGTTAAGTTCCTTATATTCAAGCCAACATAGAGAAAAAAGTTGGAATTTATTAAAACATGCTTCCAGTTGGCAACATAAAAAAAGCTATTTGACATATTTGGTAACACAAGTCAGTTTATACTGTAAATAAACACACATCTAAGCTTCTCGCACCATTTATGTTTGAACAGCTTGACCACAGTATGTTCGCCTCCTCTGTCTCTGAATGTAAAGTTGGTGAGTGACTTTTTGAAGACCGTCTAACATCTTCGTCAAGTCCACATCCATATCAAGGTTAATCTCAGTTAAACCATCCATTACTCTGGCTACACTAAAAAGAAGGTAGTCATTTGGCACGTGGTTCATACAATAATTCGCCAATGATCTTAAGCCATTTGCAGTTACTCGTAAAAGCATTGCATCAATAACACAAGACTCCTTATAAAGCATGCACATTAAGTTGTGAATATGTGTTTAGCTAGTTAGTTAAATGCAACGCTAGGAATGTGCTAACGAGCCGCTGTAAAGGCATTCGTCGTAGAAATTCTTTAAACAATCCAGTTTTAGAATAAAGGTTAAGATTATATATATATATATA
>JAVSBV010086483.1:0-23030 GCA_033117975.1 Parotocinclus spilosoma | reverse complement strand
TTTATATAAATGAGGCTGGTTTCAATATGTTTGCGTCAGTTTCATTGTCAGATTGAGAGGAATTTTGTGACAATTAACTAAAATGTTATTTTAAAGCATTGTGTTGACACGTGTGCTCAGGCGCAGATCATATTAAAGCGCTGTGTGAGCACAATGATGCGTTCACGCTATGGTGCGATTCAAGGGAACCAGGCTCAGTGTTGGTACACTCTTAATTATTTCTTGATGAGGGATATTATTATAGATGTAGATTTTTTTCTAACCTTTACAGAGTAAGATTAGGCTAATAGAATTGTTTGAACTTTTTTTCCTCATCTTTATTTAGTTAATCTTTATATTTAGATTTTACTATATGAATTGTGTACTAGCAGGATTTGAGATTGCTATTTTCTACTTAAAGGGTAAATTTAATGACTGGTGTGCAGGTTTCTCCATATTTTTCATGTATGAACTTTGAATGTTGAAGAGGCATAGCGTTACATAACGTGGTGGGTAAGGTGGTGGAATTCTCAATCAATCCCACCTATAGAGACTGAATACTGATATTTATATGCAAGCAAAGTAATAGGTGTAAGATACATATGACATTTAATAGTACAAAGCTGTAAAGTTTCTTTCTAAGCATGACTATTGCCTTATTAATATGTAGCTGTACAAAAATAAAATAATTAAAATGATAGCAAGAGTGGTGTCTTAAGATATTTTGATGATGTGAGAGAGTGTAATGCAGGAGATCAAACAAATTTTGGCTGGGGAATGTAGTAAAGTTCTATAGTATAGTGTAGTCTAATAACCCTCTATGGCTTTTTGTTGTGAGTAATCATGTTATACGCATTGAATTACTGGTTGAAACTAAACAAGTCATGGAATGAAGACTTGAGAAATGGCCCTGCTGTTCTACTGTGAAATGATTGCATACTGTTGTGTGGATTATGTACTACATATATGGAATACAGTGAGTACACTATTCCTGTCAGTATAAAATTGGCTAAGCCTTTTACTTGAGGAGCCCAAATGTGTATTGTGGTTATTCTTGATATTCCAACAGTAAACAACTGCCGAATTTTGATCATGTTCCAGTCATTTATGTCATGTTAAATACTTAGATCCTTCGTCAGTAAAAGGGAAAACAAGTCAACAAACTAGCAGAACCCACTTAATCTGGCAAATATTTTTCAGGTAAAGAGTTCACAGCATCAGGAGCTGCAGACAGTGAGACAGCACATTCATTCCTGCTTCACATCCATTTCCTGCTTTCTGCTACCTCACCCTGGCTTGAAGGTTGCAACAAGCCCTGCTTTTCGGGGACAGCTATGTGGTAAGTCACTGCTTACATACATGCCTCTGGATACTGTGTACAGTTGAATTGTAGACACATTGGTCCTCATTCCTGAAATGTGAGTAGAACAAATTTGCAGGTAACTCGTTCGTAAAACACCTGCTATTTTTAGCTGAAAAGACGATAATAAGCTATTATATGTGTCAAACGTGACGCCTGGGGCTCATTCTGTATAATATAGGAAACATGCGCAAACACATTGGTACCGTGAATAGATACAAAATGTACTGGCTTACAGTGTTTCCCGATTGGTGGGGTGGGGAAGATGACGTCAAATTGCTGTGGGAAACCCAGCATGGGAACAATCTACACATGGTCCTGGGTACTTGTAAACTTGTAAATCTGCTCTTGAATTGCTTTACTGTCTAAATAGTTAATATAGGTGCATCGGTAAGAAAACATAAGTGCTAGAAGCAGTGCATAATGTAAGCACCGAGCATGCTGTAATGCGGGAAGTGGGCACCTAATACATTACCCTTTCATTGATATACATGTTATAATTTAAAGACTTGAAAATTGGTTGTTACAGGTTTTGCTGACACATTTGACAAAGCAGAATAAGTGTGCCTGTTCACATTTTAAAAAATCCCATCTCCATATGTTGCTTATGGCCTATTACTGTAGATTTGTGGAGTGTTTAGAGTGAAACTTTGTAACACTTTAATCCCCAACTCAATCCCAAATTGCTTGTCTAAACTTCTGAAAGTTTCTTTAGCCTCTTCAGAAGGGTTGACATTCAGTTAATTAAATATTCATTATAATTTAACTAAATAATAAAATGTATATTTATTGGTGTAAATTGAACCAGTGTGTGCTTGACGACACCAAAGAAGAGCTTCATTATTTTGCCATTAAATGTAATTAAATTCATGGTAACATGTTCTCTGTCTACTTTCACTTTGATAATAAGTGTTATTTTTTGTTAAATATCACTTTCCTGTCCTGTCCCTAACAAGCACCAAATGGTTTTAGCAACACAACATTTGGGACACCTTCACACTACCATTCCTGCCCCCATGAAAAAATGTAAGCCTGACAGATTTGCAGAGGGTTTTTTTTTTCATATTACTGTTGCATTTATAAGTTGCCCATGACATCTTTTATAAGCAGTGATGCAAGAAAGCCGCCTTCTGAGGTATCTACAGAAATTGTTCCAGAAAATAATTAAATACACTTTATTTATGTTGATTTATTTAAGCACACACATCAGTTATTTAGTCCTTAATTGAGAGTTAGAATATAACTAATGTATAATACAACAAATTAAAGTGTATGTTTGGCTTAACAGTTTTAGTGCTGTTGTTTGTACTGTCACCTCACAGCTCCAAAGACTTGAGTAGTAGACTCGGACTCAAGTGCTTGCTCAAGTGCATGATTTGTTCTCCCTTTCATTTGTTAGATGTGGGTCCAGAGTTTAAACATGAGCTAAAAAATCTGATTCCCATGTTGCTGAACCCTGACAAGCTGGCTGTGAAGGAGATCAATGGAAACAACGTGACCTGCAGGGGCCTGCTTGAGTACTTCAAGGTGAGTGCATTTGAAGTGTGTCTGGATTACAGTATCATTTTGTAATTCTCATGTATCTAATCATTTTTTATTTTATTTCAGTCATATATTAAAATATATCAGGGAGAAGACCTACCACACCCAAAGTCCATGCTGGAGGTAATGACAAAGCATGATGCAGAGACATTTGACTCTAGGTTTTGCATCTTTTTTGTGGTTTCTCAGATGAATTTTTTTAATGTAATGTTGAAAGTAAACTTCATAGATCAAATAATTTTTACAATTGTGACTGTAGCACTCCAAGAAACTACATTTTTATGATGATAGAGTACATTTCTGATCCATTTTCTGTTTGGTCATACACCTTCTGATTCTGAATAAATCTGCAACCATCTGCAGACTCATTTATTACAAGTCAGCCCACACATTGCCAGTTTCTGTCTACATTCCAACCACACTTTCAAAAGAGTAATAATTAATGTGTTGACGCATGCAGGCTACCGCAGAAGCTAACAATTTGGCAGCCGTTGCCTCCGCTAAGGACCAGTACTACAGAAATATGGAGAAGGTTGGTATGTGACTTGGAATGATGTTTAGAAAAGTGTTCCATTTCTGGTTCACAATGTGACATAATACTTTAGTCTCTACACAAACACAGTTTGTTTGTAGTTGTTAAAGATGACTCTGTTAGATATATTTATGTATTGTTTTATTGTTAACTTGTGCTCATGTATATGCACACACCCATACCCCTTCACCCAGGTGTACCTTGTTCTAGAAAATAGTTTGGATAGCAAACACTGGTATAGTGGAAACTCTAATTGCATCATGTCCTAATTGAATATTCTTTCATTATTTCAGATATTTCAGAAACTTGCCTTGGAAACATTTTTCAATTTACTGTATACACTGCTCACAAAAAATGGGGATATTTTAAAATTAATATGAACAGGATCCCACAAGAACTGCTGTACAATCTGATCCTTTCCATGCCTTATTTTGTTTTGGCAATGTATCTTGGGTGACAATACACCCTACTAAACAGTCAGTGTGTGGCACTCTCATCCAGTTTAACCTGCTTCTGTTCACCATCATGAATATATCACTTACTACTCAATCACCATAATCGAATTTGCATCACATTTGCATAATCAAACAACTTCTTTGACTTTTATTTGCTTCTTTTGTTAATTGCTTTGTATTCATTTTTAAATATCCCCTAATTTTTGTGAGCAGTGTATGTGGTATATAGAAATATAGTGCCTAGATCATACAGTGTACTCTAGATTCACTATTAATGCACTGTGTAGTAATCTAGATTTGTAATGTAGGGGTAGTGATTGGGAGACCGTTCCAGTATTATACTGACTTCAAATTGGATTTATCATTCCACAGTACTCTCTTCACTGATCTTAAGTGTAACATTTTAGTGTTTTAGTGTGTCAGTGGTTTGGATATTGAGAAAATGTAACATCCCCTGAGCAGTGAGCAGTGTATATAGAGTGGGGAAAATAAGTATTTGATACACTGTCGATTTAGCAAGTTTTCTTACCTACAAAGATGTGAGAGGTCTGTAATTTTTATTGTAGGTACACTTCAACAGTGAGAGACAGAATCTTTAAAAAAATTTCAGAAAATCACATTGTATGATTTTTAAAGTATTTAATTAGCATTTTATTGAATGAAATGCGTATTTGATCGCCTACCAACCAGAAACAATTCTGGCTCTCACAGACCTGTTAGCTCCTATTCTGCACTCATTACCTGTATTAGTTTCATCTCTTTTAACTTGTTACCTGTATAAAAGACACCTGTCTACACACTCAATCAATTACACTCCAACCTCTCCACAATGCCCAAGAACACAGCCGTCTAATAACACCAGGGACAAAATTGTAGACCTGCACAAGGCTGGAATGGGCTACAGGACAATGTCCAGACCTGTTTGAAGTTCATCAATGACCATCTGGATTATCCAGAGGAGGCAAAATATAGCTTTTTGGTGTGAACTCCACTCGTGGCGTTTGGAGAAAGAAGACGAATGAGTACAACCCTAAGAACACAAGTCCCAACCGTGTAGCATGGGCATGAACACAATATTTTTCAGGACAACTTCACCGTATTGAAGTGAGGATGGATGACGAGATCTTGACCGACAGCCTTATTCCCTCAGTAAGATCATTAAAGATGGGTTGTGGCTGGGTCATGACAATGGCTTAGTCAAGGCAACTAAGGAGTAGCTCTGTAAGAAGCATTTCTAGGTCATGGAGTAACCTAGCCAGTTGGCAGTGTATCAAATTCTTAGTTTCCCCATTGTATAGTATATTGCAGAGTTTGATTCTTTATGAGATTACAAAAACCTTAACTTTGACACTGTATCCCCTTCATTTAAAATTATAATTATCTGCTAGGTTTGTGGTGGGGATCTGCCTTATGTGGCTCCTGACTCTTTGCAAGAAAAACATCAGTTCTTCTTGCGCGAAAGTCTTCACCTCTTTGACAGCATTAAAAAGATGGGTGGAAAGAACTATTGTGAGGGCTACCGTGCTCAGCTGGAGGTGAAACTGAATAAGCTCTGGGAGTCCTTCAGTAAGCATAACGAGGTAAGAGACACAAACTGATAAAAGCTGTGAAACTAAGAATAATTCTTATATCATAAATTACAAAAATCTTGAAGTTTTTTTTTTTTTTTTTTTCTCTCTTCAGTCAAAGAATCTTTTCAGTGCATTCCGCACCCCAGCGGTGCTTTTTGTCCTGGTTTGCCTCATGTATGTGCTGTCTGCAGTCTTGCTCTTCATTGGCCTGGTCAGCGTTTCATTTGCTTGTGACTGTATGATGTTCCTGGCCATGGTCGCAATGCTAACCTGGGCATTTATACGCTACTCTGGTCAATACCGAGATGTTGGCATTGCCATAGACCAGGGCACTGGAATTATACTTGAACAGGTAAGAGCTGACAACTGATATTTCCTCACTGTAGGAAATATCTTTAAAAATAGTACTATTGCTCATAAGACAGTGTTATATATTAATTGATTCTCTTCTTTTTCTAGGCTACAGGAATGCTAAACAAAACAAGAGGCCCAGCAGTTATGGAAGACAAGAAAACGAGATAGGTTTTTAGGATATTCTATTTATCCAGAGTGAGAAGCAAACTGCACATTGTAAACTCCAAATATGTTGACACCAAATATTGGTTAGGTTTTCCCCAGACAGAATCTTTGCACTTAAACTTCGCTCTGTTGCAACATAGTGATGTGAACTGTTATGTCCTCCGGGTTTGATCCAAAGCCACAATCCACCTGTGTGGAATTTTTGTACTCGCCATTTGTGGGTTTCCCCCTTTATTCCAAATACATGCATTGATGTAATTGGTGTCTCTAAAGTGTCCTGTTGTGTGCAAGAGCCCTGTGATCGATTACGTGGCCCCCAGTGAGTATGAAGTTGAATGAGCAAACATACTTTTGATAAAATGTTATAATTAAATTTTAGACTTCAAAGAACATGTTTGTTGAGGCAAGTGTTCCTCCTTATAGGAGCTAAAGTAAGGAGTTTAAAAGTGCTGATATCACCAAAGATTATGTCCATTGTAGTAAAATGCACAGACACCTTTTACTGTATCTTTTGATTTGACAGAAATACATTTTACATAAATATAGACCTCACGAGCCATGATGTACTTATTACTGAGTTTGGTAGAATATTTTTTCTGTACTGTAAAAAATGTATGTAAAAATAAAAAAAACACTACAATGTCATTTACAAACCATACTTTCGCACAAATATGAGATCATCTATACATTCCATTTTCTAGCTTACATATATTCATTTACACTTGTTGTATTTCGTAAGGTTTTCTAAGATCTCTGTCACTCTACTTAGTGTCTTACACAAGCGGTTCCCAAACATTGCTCAGCAATCTCAAACAATAGCTGTTTTATATTCCTTTGGGATTGTGTTAATGGTGTTTGGGAATTACTCTTGTCAGGAAATACTTGAAAGGTTATATTTTTGTAGTAAGTGACTATATGTATGATTGACAATCTCGCATCTTAGTATCCACTGTGCTACCATTACCATAAGCAGTTACTTTATGATTATGTTAAAAGTTTAAGTGAGTTACTATAAGATGAGCAACAACCTGTCATAGAAGTAATAAAGGGATCAAAAAATGTCCTTGTTTTAATATTGTTGATTGGTCCATGTTCGCTTACAATAATTATTGCACTATTCTTTTGTGTATGGTGTTTTCTTTAATTTTCAATGTTTAATGAAAACAATTTTATCCGACTGCCTGAGTACTATTAAAAGACACAATTACATCCCATTGTATGTTGTACAGTTGATTGTTTTTGTAAACAATAGGATATTTACTTTCTTGTGCCCAAAAATACACCAATATTTCACCAGTATATCTGGCAATAAAACAATTTAGTTGTACTGTACATTAATAAATATATCTTCTTTGCATATCCCAACTTGTTGGCTATATGAAGCAAGTTTAGCACAATGTCAGCCATGATGTGGCTCCGCTGGAGTAGAGAAGGTTAAGGGTCGTGCTCAAGTTTGTTCTTCTACATCTTAAGAGGATAAAGGATCTAAAATGTTTAAGTACATCCTTAAACAGTAATGGGTCAATCTGATTTTGTCACCTGAGGATGTTTATTTTAAAAAGGCATAAGCGTTAATGGTAAGTGAAGTAGAATAACAATAGGGAGCAAATCCTAGAATTATTTGGTGAGTATACTGGTGACATACTGACCAAACCAGAATACAAACATTCAGGCATACAGTGAGCACCAAAATACAAACAACAAATACAAAAAAACAATAATGCATATGCAAGTATTCTAATAAATACTTTTATTTTATGATTCACTACAATGTATTTCATTAGAAATCATACAATGAGCATAACAGAGTGAAATTTCGAACCGTTAGTACTGTTAGTAGTGTGCACACGTACTGGCATGTCCTCCTCTTTTGATAATATTCCAGCGAGCATCTCCTGAGTGTTTGGGTTCGGTCTTCACATGTAACCATAAATGCTCTAGTGGGTTTAGGTCAGGTGACTGGATGAAAGTATTTGACGGTCAGATTCACTCAAACGCTTTATACTGATTATATGATTTGCAACGAAAAACAATATACAACTGAGAAGCATTCAAATAGGGGTCTCAGACTTTCGCCCCCATTGTATGCTGTTTTTGTAATATGGTATTTTAACTAATTCAGTCCTGTTTGCAGAAACAGACTGATAGCAATCAAACCTTTAAAAATGATGACACCATCAAAATGGTGTTCTCTACTGAATCAGCCATTCCCAGGATTTTCACTATGTAAATCTAACATAGATGTTGGGTAACACTTGTATGTGAAAACGAAAATTCTGATTTACGTCCATCTTGGCTGACGAATCGCTGCTTTCTGAAAAGGAACGAAATGTGCTCGCGCGTGTCCTACCTTCCTGCCAATTTCTGATACACTTCCTTTTTCGCTGTTTCGAATAGTTAAACGTTTGTGAGTGTGCAATTATCTCTTTTTTTCTCGCCGCCCGAGAAAGCGTAAGACATATTCAAGAATGTAGGTTACGATATTGCGACGCCGTTTTATGGCCAATGTTAAAAAAAGATATACATTGCATTTCGAAAATAAACACTTGTAAGATATGGACTCTAGATGTCAACGCTGATTCTAGAGTATTTTAACGTCCCTTCATTTACATAAGTAAATGGCGTTTATGTGACGCTACTGCATTAGACCTGAATCTTTATCTTTAAATTTCAGATAATAATCTATTATAATTTTTTTATTTCTAATGTTTTGTATTACATATATACGTCGTACATAACTGAATAAATACGAGCTATGTCCCTCATTTCATCCCTTGCTCTGTCTCTGTTCAGTACCGCGCCTTCTAGTGGCAGAATGAAGAACTGACGCACACATGAGAAATGTGATTGTTTCCTTATATGGCGATCGGAGACGGCGCTGCTCGATGCGCGTTCACGTTCGTCACCATTTGCTTCCTTATTTGGAAGCGAGTTAAGCGAACCTTAAAAGGGGCAGAGACAAAATGAGGGTTATACACAGGCCCTGTGTGTCTCTAGCATCACTGACCTACAGTTATTTCGCTTTCTTACAATCTCATCTTTTCAGCACAATTCGCCATCTGACGCAAAAATGTGTTTGTGTCGGTAAAAAATTTGGCAGAAATTTGGTGTTCATTTTAGTACACAATGTCTTGATCGAATAAATACTTTTTTGATATTAATTGAAGTGTGGACTTCAGACTGGACTATGCAATTTTACGTGTTAGGTGTTATTTTACCCCACATTTAATATGTACTGTTTTTAGAGTTCCAGTCCTATGCGGTGTCATTAAGTAATAATTATCATACCATATCCTATCATACCTATGTTTAGCCTAGTTAGAACTATATGTATCATTTAAATTAATTTGAATAAAAATCTCCCTACACCAATAAAGACGTTGGTAATTAGCAGACCTGAATCAGGTGCACTAAATGTTGCTGAATGCCAAACCCTCCCTAGAGGTCTAAACTCGATAATTGGAAACAGTTGCTTTCCTCGCAGATACAGTTTGTCTTTATTTTACTAATCAGTGGGGTTATAAAATAAGTAACAAAACAGGCTCGAGTGTCAACAGCGTTGTAGGAAACAGAACTCTACATCCCATCATCCTCCAACAAGCAAGCGTTTGTCGACGTAACGCTCGTTCTCAGCCTGTGGTGACGGGGGCGCGCTAAAGGGCGCGTCCGTGTGTCGAGTCAAGTGTGCGAGAGCGACAGCGCGCATCCCATTCAGCTTATTCAGGACCTGCACGCCGACTAATACAGAAACATCACCATGGTATGTGTGCATCTGTTCATTGTTTAGCCTTATGCTTTTTACTAGTTTAGCGTTTATATGTGGCGAGTTATTGCTTTTGATTTTAAACTAGATATAGAGGTCGAAAACTCAATGATTTTTCTCGCTAGTCTAGGTTGACGCAATTTTACGTATCCATTTCTAATTGCTCTAAAATGCCGATGCGTTCGCTTGTTGTTCCTTTGCGCGTAAAGGTTAAGACTCAAACGATTTTTGCTTTGCTTTCCTCTTGGCTGTGCGGATGCCGTGAAAATGACAAATCGACCCAAAAAACAACTGGCGCCATTTCCTCAGTCATCCTTTGATTTCCGTGAGTTTAGGCCCGAGCGGAGGCCGACATGACACCGTGTAACTTCCTTACTTCGATAAGTTCTTGTAAATTGATGATGTTCAAGATGCTCGTTTAAACAGGGAAAAAAATCCCTGGCCGAATTCCGTTCTATTTGGAGTTTACCGGTCATTCGAAAGGCCATCGTTTCTCTGCTAACATGCTAACACAATTCCGTCCTTTGTCTGGTTGCCGCGTTCAGAGAACGCCAAAAAGACCCCGTTTCTTATTTAGTGATTCGATGCACAAACGCAATCGTATGTGCTTGATTTTTGCCCGAAGTCCTTGATCGGGTTTTGGGATGCTTTTGACGGTTTAAGGTGAGCAGCACATGCAGGAGCCGCATTGGCAGTGGCCCCACCCTAATTCCTAATGGACGGGTGCGCTTTGCTTTTTATTTCCTTATACAAGCGCTCAGATATTAGCTTTTAGAATCATCGCTCCTTAAAGGGGGTCTGACGTTTATCAACCTCTGATTAAAGGCGACTTACGGTTTGGATCGTACAGTACAGCGCGTTTGTTGGATTGAAGAGGAAATGGTGCGCTTGCAGCTCATCTAATCGAGCACGACGTTATTCTTACTGCTGCTAAGACGTTGATTCATGTTTGGACGACATTTTAAAACATGACCTGCGTTACTTTGATAGTTTTGCTTGTCACGTGGTTGAAAACTGCGGTTCGGCCTGTTGGAGTTACAGAAGAAGCCTCTCAAATCGATTTTCTAATCTGCTGCATTGGAAGTGTGGGGTTTATTTGTAAACTCGACTGAAACCAAATGTTTAAGGCCTATACGTGAAGGAGCGAGTTATCGAGGGCTTCCTCTTTTCCGCCTGACTTGTCCTGCATAGGCGTGTGTTCTCGTGTGAAGGAAACGCCGGTTCCGGTTTAAAACTGTTCTGCCATTTTCACCCACACACTCGTCAGGCAGTACAGGTTCTTATCCAGGGTTTTGTATGTACGCTGGATCTTGGCGGGTTATTTTTTGTAGTTAATTCTGGTTTGGTGTTGGTTACCTGTCAGGGTTAGCGCCATGTCTGCTGTGCTTCAGAGGGGTGTGTTAGGGATGGGCACCTGAGGCCTGACCATTATTCAACTGTATTTGTGCACGCACACCAGACAAAGGTCATGTAGAGCTATAAACTTTTTTTTTGTTGTTGTTAGACTGGAATGAAAATTAAAAAATCCTTTACTGATTTTCTAAAACTATTGAAATTCTTGCATCTTATTTTTTCAGCAGGCATGGAACAACTGAAATAACAGTAATTCTAAATCCTATAAATAATATAGACCAGTACGTGTTAATTGTTGGTAAGCTGTCCCCGTTCTTTCAGATGTCATGCACCCATGTTTTCCTGTTGCTTAATGGCAAGTTCACCCCTATCCCCAATCCTATGGTAGCTTGTGGTTCTGGTGTCTTGACGTTAACAAATAAAAATGCTACCTAAAATCTGAGCAATTCAGATTTGGACTCCAGCAAATGCTGTTTTGTTCATGGCTATGCTGCTCAAACGGCTTTACCAGTAAGCCCTGACCCTCTGGACATAGATGGGCAGGAGATGAACCTGTCTTGCAGTCATTTATTTTTGCATATAGTATTCACAAATTGGGGAATACTTAAATTATATGGCCCCTAAAACATTCCCTAATTTGTGAGGAGTCGTAATCATATTAAACCTCATGCTGTAATGCGTCACTTATGTAACCAACAGCCTGTGTTCACACCCTCAAGTTAATTCCAGACCTGCACTTGTTGATCTGTAACAGCTAGGCACGGTCATTCTAAACTTATTGTTCTGACATAATCCTGCATCCATTGTCTACAATTTAAAATATGGGTTTCTGATAATTCAGCTGATAACTGATAGCTGCGTTCAGAATTTACTTATGATTTAAGTATGACTAGTATTTCCATGGCACATGGACTGGTTTGTTTTAGAATACCTGGCATAAAGTTCACAAGGCTGCGACTAACTTGACAGCAGCACCATTGTCTAGTGTGCATGAGTGACTTGCAGCTACTTTTTCACACCCCATATCTGGCTGTAGTGTTATTTTGGCAAATTACCTCAGTTGAACCATAGAAACTGCGTTTGTATTATAGCCATAAAGACCAAATTGCTATTGTAAATCAGTGTGTGGGAGTGTGGTTATTCTGACTCTTCTGACGTCGAGTGCCTGCCAACCCTCAACTGAAATTGTCTAGTTCAGAAAACATGGACTTCAGTGAGCCTTTCAAATTTGGCTCAGTTTCATGTCACAAACTGGCCTTTTGTGAGCTGTACCCCGACACATCACATTTTCATTGGCCCCTTGCCTTGGGACAAATGTGCAGAGTTGATACACTCCTCACAACAATTTGTTGGCAGTAGTTTTGCAGGCTACAGTAAGAAAACCTGTAGGTGTGCTACTCTAGTCTGAGACAAGATAACTTTGTTCTTAAGTCAAATCTTGTAAATGGTTTCATTAACTTGTGGCATTGTAATTTTTTACCTATGTATTGTATATTTACTTAGCCCAGGAAAAAGTCTACCTTAATGTACTGCTCACAATCTTTACCTTAATGAAATCTTCCCTAATTTGTGAGCAGTGTTGTTCTTGCATGAATTGATTTGTCGTGTTAGTTTTTAAATTGCCAGTTTAACCTGAAAGGTTAGTGTATCACTTAATATTAAGTAAACATGGCTCGTGGTTCTGCGAGTCTCTGGAGGTGTGAATTCTGTCATTTAAAGCAAAAGGTGCCGAAAACAAATCGTTCTGTAAAGTTTAGACAGGGTGGTGGTGTGGTGCAATTAAAATACTTCTCAGGTGGCATTTCCGGTTTAAAAGCCATGTGGCACACTAGTCAACCCACCTATTAACATCAAGTTCCTTTTTAAGAGGTCGTGCCACATAATGGTTATTGAAGTATGCATTTATTGGGTCGTCTCCTGTCACCTGGAGGTTGAGTTGACGGTCACCTGACTTGTCTAAATCATGGTCCTCGCACTGTATTTAAACACTTGTTGGCACCTTTGCTTCCTCTACACAACCAGAGTTGGTCTCATGGGTTTGATTCTCTCTGCAGGCCTCCGGAGTCACAGTGGAAGAACATGTTCTGACAATCTTCAATGAGATGAAGGTGCGCAAAGCACACGCCAATGAAGAGGAGAGGAGGCAGAGGAAGAAGGCCGTGCTGTTTTGCCTGAGCGACGACAACAAGAAAATCATCATGGAGACTGGCCGTGAGATTCTGCAGGGAGATGAGGGCGATCCCTACCAGAAGTTTGTCAAGATGTTGCCTGCCAACGACTGCCGCTACGCTTTGTATGACGCCTCGTATGAGACCAAAGAGACCAGGAAGGAAGACTTGGTTTTCATCTTCTGGTAAGAAATGCTCCTAAAATTAAGGATATTGTTATAGGATTATAAATGGATGAGCTGATTTACAACAGTTGAATTTATTTTAAGGGCTCCAGAGAATGCACCACTTAAGAGCAAGATGATCTATGCCAGCTCTAAGGATGCCATCAAGAAGAAGTTCACAGGTAGGAAAGTGCAACATTTTAAAGTGCAGTTGCGATATAGCTTCAGTTAGTGTGTACACCAATTTTAACTAAAATTGAGTGAAGTTCTTAGTTATAAGGTCCAGATGGGTTTGCTTTCACTGAGACTGGGTTATATAAGAAGTTTGTGAAAGGGTTATACTGCTCTGTATTGGCCAGAATGTGAGCACTTAACTTAATTGTTTAAAAATACATAATTTGAGCTCTTGTACATAACCTGTTCTGCTTTTGTTACTCAGGTATCAAGCATGAGTGGCAAGTGAATGGCTTGGAGGACATTGAACGAAAGACCCTAGCTGAGAAGCTTGGGGGCTCATCAGTGGTCTCCCTTGAAGGGGTACCTCTTAATGAATGAGTCTGACACTGACGGTATAGAGCTGTACAGCTTTTCATTCCAACATGGGTGGGGCAGGGGCACAATAGCATTGATTGCAGGGCTGGAGGGTGGGATCTAGTGGGTGGGGAGAGATGGGTTAAAGTGACAGTTTCCAAACTCGGCAACAAGTTGGCTGTCATTCCAGTTCACACATACAAGAACAAAATTGTTCTTAAATCCAAGGATGATTATAAAATTATTATAACTGTACATGTGTGCGGATAAGTTTGTTCTTTTCTGGTTCCATTAGATTGTTGGAGAAACTGAGACAGCAACGGCAACCATTACAATTCAATTATTGAATCTGCAAATTACTGTTCAGAACTATACCACTTTTGCCAAACTTCTAGTTAATTTTTCTAAGTATGTCTGAGACTAGGTACCATGCAAAACAACTTACTGGGTGACGGCACAAATAACGACCAGCTTTGTGATGGAAAGTTTTCCTTTTCCTGAATAATTCCGGCTCAAACATTCCCAAGTCTAATTGAAACTTATGACACTGTCAATTGATCACATTCCATATACATAAGATTCTGGATCTGGTCTCAGATGTCTGCTGATAAATTGGCTGGAAGGAGAGATTGACTGCAGTGTAGGTGGAAAGTTCTTCCTTGGAACAGTCTGTGTACAGCGCTTTGGATGTCGAAAAGTGGATGTTTTGTATTGTCTCCTTATCTCTAATAAAAAGAGGCACTAAACTAGTTGATGTGGACTTTATTTTGAGGACGTGATCACTTTTCTCACAGGTCATCTGCCATGTTTTGTTCAGCAGAAAGTGTACATGCAAATGCATATTTTTAAGTACAGGAAATGTATGAATGCAGACTTTCACCCAAGAGTTTTTACTAATTATCCTGAGGAAAGCTGTAAAAGGCAGTACATAAAATGTATTACTCAAAAGTTTTCCAAAGTTCTGTTCCATTTACACCATGGATCTCTTGTACAGTGTCTTGCAGATGTGCTTTAATCTTACTAGGCATTGCCTTGTGCAAGTACAAATGGCCACTCATTCAACAATACAAATAAAACACACTGTTCTTGTTTGATGTAGGTAAAAGCAAGGGGGTGTGCAGGAGAGGGTTTTTGGGGGTTTTTTGTAAAGAAAATTAGTTCTTGCGCAATTAAAAGGGAAGTCTTTAGTTGTTAAAGACGGCAAGCAACTCTGCCGTTGGGTGCTGTTACAAAAAATAAATGATGCAGAACTTAATCTGGTGTTGCTTTTTTTTAAATGTATTTATTATTTTGGTGCTGATTCATTTTTGGTTTTGTAAACAAGTCCTCTCTTCTACGAACAGAGAATCTCAGCTGGGTGTCAAAGATTATTCCATAGTTTCTTGCATTCTTAGAATGATAGAGGAACATGTCTGGGCGATGACATGATCTTGAAAAAGACGCAAATCTCTGGGATTGTAAAGCGGTACAGACTTTAAGCTTTAAATAATGAGCTGATATCCTTTATTAGCTGGCCTACTGACTTGCTGAGCTGTGGGTGCAGATCTAAAGGTGGTAAGGAGAGAGGAAGTCTCTTTAGCTTAGTTTTTTGGAAAAGCCCTTTGAGGTTATGATTTTGCAGAGTGAGTAGAGGTCCTACAACCTCTATATTGAGTCCCTGATGCGAGTGATAAGGTTAATCTGCACTGACACCTGGAATGATTCTCTTCAGATGGGGGGGCACTGACATGCCTGGCACATTTGACATGGCAAATACTTTTATAATGGTCACTGATTTTACAAGCAATATAAATTTCTGTAATTAGATGTGAAATATGTTTTTGAGGCTTGCATATCAACTCACCACAACTTGGACTCTTTGCAGTTTCTTGGCAGTATAATGGTGGATTAGGTATGCACAACACTTAAATTCACCTATAAAAGTTGGAATGGTATGGAAGTTGCATAGTAAAAATTTTTACATTTATTTCATTGAAGACAGTAGCAATTTAAGAAACTATTTAATTTGATAACCAACATCCATTCCATTCAGGCATGTAACACATTCCAAAAAAGTTGGGATGGCAAACCATTATTCACTTTGTAATAACTTCTCTAGTTCTCACATACTTTAAAATATATTTTGGCACATAAATATGGATACCAGGCAATTTAGTCATTCAGGTGTTGACCTTTTGCCATGTGCCTCCATGACGGAATGACATTTGGGCTTGATGCTGAGGAGTCTGTATGGTCTTTTTCATCTTTGGTCTAGAGCACATTGTGCACTTTTTGTCAATTTATTTAAAAAAAGATCTGGAATATTAATACTGATCTGTACAGTTTTAAGTAGTATTTGTAAGTGTAACTCAGTATGGTATTGCAGTGCTTGAAAAAGGTTTAGCAAAGTAATCCCTTGCTCATGCGTTTATTATAAATTGACAAATGACTGTTCTGGATACAGTACTGTCTGAGGGGTCATAGATCATGGGTGTTCAGCTTAGGCCTTATACCCATGGCCCTTTCACACTGAAATGTTGCTAGATTCCTTGAATCATTTAAAGATATTATGCAGTGTAACGGGATAAATATGCAAATACTTTGCCATATTTCTTTAAAGTTCACGATTCTGAAACATTTCCGTAATTATCGCAAGCATTCGTTGACAACCTGGAGATCCTCTGGCAATCTTTGCCCATAAAAGGCTCAGCAGTTCCTGGATGCTGGTTTTGTATTAAATCATGATTACAATCACCTGTTGACATTACCTGCAACATTTAGTTTTTTCATTACCTAACTTCCTCCATCAGAGCTTTTTTGGAATGTGTTGCAAGTCTGAAATGCAGAATTGGATGTTTCTTATCACATTGAATGAAGCTGACCAGACAAAACATAAAATAGCTCTGGTTCCTACTGTCTGTAGTGAAATAAAAATCAAAGTGAATGCCATGAACAGTTTTTTTGTTTAGTTTGTTAGTGTGTGTGATTTGTTAGTTTTTTGTGCATTTTTATAAGTTGGTCTTGTATACAAATGCAAAACTTTTAAACAGTGGAAAAGACACTGCGCCAGAAATGTTTACACATCAAGTTCTAGCCTCCAAATGACAGGGAACTTCCACTTGAGTGGGCACTGTTTGCATGTCGCAACTTGTCCAGTTGGATTTTTCCACAGGACCTTCGTCAAGTAATTTATCTATGCTAAAAATGTCATTGCACCTAAGAAACAATTAAGAGCGGTGCTTGTTAAACCTTTTCTTTCAAATGCTGTAGAGCAATGGTACACATATACAATATAATATGTAATGAGATGCCTATGCACTTGAACAAAAAACTATGGCTGATTAAGTCTGAAAAATATATTTGGATTCACTGTGCAAAAATAAATAAATAGATATTTTTGTGAATGGGCCAAATCTTTGGTAATCATCTAAACATATTTTACCTGTTCTGTGGTCAAACTCATTCTAGTCCATATATAAAAGCTCCTTCATGAAGCAGAGACCCAAAAAGCCTTGTTATACTGATTCACATAACTCACATGGAGCACTTTCCATGAGGATAGGAAATTTAGTGACCATACATCTGGATGTTTACATTTACATTTCCAGCATTTAAGAGACGCCCTTCTCCAGAGTGACTTACAATTAATGCAGTCTTACAATCCAAGCAATTGTGGGTTAAGGTCCTTGCTCAGGGACCCAACTGGTGGGATTTGAACCCTTCTGGTCCAGAGTCCAGTACCTTAACCACTAGGCTACCACAGTCCCTGTTTAAAGTGGTTCCCTACTCTCTTGAAAGGAATCTTTTATTTATCTTAAACTTGGTCAATTTTAAGTTGTGCAAACAAAATGTCTTATTAAGTTTGTTACAATTTATGTTCTGCTTGTTTAAAGAAGAGCATAGCATCTATATCCTGATAATGGTCTTCACCCCAATCACTGTGACACAGCCTTTTACAATTTGACTTAACTGAACCACAAAATTTAACAAGCACTGTAAAACTACATGCATATAGCAGATGTTCTGAAGATGGTGGGTTAAGCTTTGGTTAAGTTTTGTTCAGCAAGGATGAAGTGGAGTTTTAAATCCAACAGTTTCATCACTTGTTAAATGTTAACAACATGTTAAATGTTAAGATATTTCAGCCTAAAGGACTTCATCGGTGGAATTAGTATTTAAAAGTCATTTTGTGCTTTATGATGCTGCTAAGGTTTGACTGAAGAGCATGGATGGATAAAATGGTAAACATTCAGGGGTTTGCCGGATGGCCATCATACTGGTCCAAAAGAGTTTCATTTCACCTCTTTACTGGCTTTACTCCACTGAGTTCCTGTTGCATTCGGGATCAAACGTAAAACTCTTGTGCTAGGATTTAAAGGGCAAAAAAGGTTCTGCTACCTGTTCTTTTCGCTCTATGGTGCAGAAATGTACCCATGCCAACTGTCTGGTACATCCTTCTATGAGTTTGAACTGTGCAAAGCCAGATTTCAGTGTCTCCGTGTCCTCACTGGTGGAATTGGATCTCCCCCCACCTCCAGTCACTCAAAATGACAATGTATTCTTTCTTCAGAAGTTTAAAGACTTGTATCTTCAAACAAAATTTATTATAACTTCTCTCCCAAAGTCTGCACTTTTATCACACCTGCACTTTGTATATATTTTTGGCAATTTATCCTGGTGCACATAGTATGTATTGCTATTATATTTGACCTTAGCATCAAACTAAAAACATTCTTGCTCTGAGTAGCAGTAGTTCCTAGTCAAATAGTTAAGGAGTACTTCAAGTACTCCCCTTGTGGCATCTTTACCAGTTTGCTTGTTTTGTAAGTCAACCTGAATAAGAACGTCTGCCAAATGACTAAATGTAAATATAAATACAGGGTCACAAACATAGCAGAGAGTGGGAGTCTATTGATGCTTGTGAAAATGAGAGGGTTCCTGAAGAGGATTGTAGTTTTTCCGGTAGCAAACAAGGGGCAGTCTATTACTAGTCTCAGCATGCGGAAGCCAATGGCCCTGTCTGACGAGTGGGCAGTCTGATCGTTGTCTAAAAGCAGTTAACGTCTTACAGGGTACATGTATATGAGTGGTGAGGTGATTAATTCCAATTACATCAGAGGGTAGAGTAGCAAAAATTAGTACTTGAGCAAAAGCTACAATAACTGCTCACATTTACACAAATGCTATCTGGATACATGTTGATGCTTGCTTGCTTATTTTTAAGATATTCATCTGATGGACTCTGATGGACTATCCACAAGCTCTGGAGAGAACCCAACACAAAAATCATGGAAAAGCAGACAGTATGATATTATTTCTATTTTGTCTTTAACATGTTCCCAAAAAAAGTCAGGCAATTTGTCAACACGTGCATGAAAAAAGTATTGGAATGTTTAAAAACAATAGAAGACTGGTCAAAATGAATATATTTTTTCCTCTACAGAGCATACTATCACTGTAGATTCAAGAAATGTAGAGCAATATCAGTGTGTAAAAGACAGGTGCAAACCAAAACTGAACTCCCATGATCTCAGATCCCTCAGCCTGCACTGCATCAATACCTGATAAAATGTTCAATGAATTACTTTGGCAAACCTTTATCAAGCAATGTGGAGATACATTCACAAACGCCACTTAAAACTTTACTGTGAAAAAAAGAAGTCTATTGATAACCTTGTCCAGAAGTGTTATTGACTTCTCTAGGCTCAGAGGCACTTGGGATGGACCATTACACGATGGACACATGTATTGTCATCACACAAATCAGATAATTTCTGGGAGAAATATACACAATGTGCTCTGGACCAAGAACCATCCAGACTAGTATCAGCAACAAGTCCAAAAGCCATAGTCCATCATGGGATGGGGTTGTGTCAGTTGCCTTGGCAAAGGTCATTTACTCTTCTGTGATTGCAGTAATGCAAAAGAATACATTGTGATTTTAGCGCAGTATATGTTGCTTTTAAAATGGGATCTTTTGCATGGACATCCATGCATTTTTAACAAGACAATGCAAAATAACATGTTGAACACACAAACGTATGGCTGCACAAGAAGAGAGTATGAGTACCAATAGATAATGTATGGAGAATTTTAAAACACCTGAAATGATTAATTGTTTGGTATCCTTGGTGCCAAAATGTCTTCTCTTAAAATGTTGTGAGAAGAAACATTACAAAGTGGTTGATGCTTTACTGTCCCAGTTTTTCAATATACATTGTTGCAGGCCTGAAACTGATTTATAGTAATAAATGAAATAAAGTTCACCAGGCAAAACATTAAATATTTTATCTTTGGTTGTTAAATGTCAATAAAATGTAAGAAACTATGTGAAAATTGACATAAGAAACATACTGCCTCAACTTTTTGGTTGGGGTTGTACAGCAGTGTGATCATTATATTTGTTATTTCAGCATATGGTTTTAGCAGCAGTGAACCTTCGGTGATGTTGATCATAGCAACTTGCATGACCACACACTATGCAAACTCTCTCCCTCTCTCACACATAAAATTGTTATTATAGGTGCTGCATAAACGGCACTGTGGAAGTGTAATCAGTAATCTGGTGACTTACCTGGAATTAAAAACCTGTTATTAGAAGTGCCAAATAAATAAGCACTAATTGCACAGTGGCAGTGTAATCACTAATTCTATGACTTCCCCGAATGTACAGGGCACTGAAAGTTGATTTTGCATTAGTGTGTTAATAATAAGAGATGTTGCACTCTTTGAGGTACGCAGACATGAGATCTAATTAGCAATCTCTGTAATTTCAGCCCCACTCACTGCTAATACGTTAATAATGTCAGACATGAAATTGCCCAAGAGAAGAAGTGGCATTAGAATGGGTTGTACTGAGCACAACAGAAACTCTGAATGTGACAGTGTCATAGGATTCTTAACATCAGTCAGGAAATTCAAAATGGACACTTTGCCTTCCCACTATAGTGGTTATTGCATTCCTCTTGTCTGAGAGCAAGAAACTATGAATTCATCTTCTTATACATGGAATGTTCAAATTTACTTTACCAGTATTTATACATTGCTTACAATACAGAACACATGGTCTTCTACTTGTGCCGAGGCTAAATAATTAGCTACCATCATTAAGAGTTCTGATTAAGCACTCTTGCAGAAAGTAACAGGGCCAATATTGATAACAGGGCCATAATGAAAAACATATTTCACAATACATTATTTGAAATAGAGGAGAAATTAAGAAGCAAGAGCATTGTTTCCTCACTTTGTGTTGGATAGGATGAAATGAAAACCTGCTTGCCATGCCGTTTGTGCCCATTTCCCTACCCAAGAACCATTAGTGGATGATTATTAGTCAATTTTTAAACAATTTTGTAACCCCTTTGCCATCACAAAAATATGTTTAAAAACATTTTTAAAGAATTTGGACTCCACCAATGTAAAGTCAGACCTATTGTGTAACAACAAAGTATGTAATAGTCCTCAAGGTCAAATAGGAAACAGTAAAGCGTCTAACCAACTAAAGCCATTTGTCACATTGGGCTAATGGAAAAGTGTAGTATAGTACAAAGCTGAACAACAATGGTACAGTATAAATGGCTGGACTACAAGGAGAAAGCCATCGCTATCCCCCCAAAAATAGCCTATGGAACTACAGTGGACTAATAAAATTTAAATAAAACTTTCTGATTAATATGAAAAGCCTTATATCTGGAGAAAGAATCACACTGGATTAGCAAGTGTAAGAATAGTATCCCATTGTTGAAGCATGCCTGTTGTAGTATCATGATTTGGGACTGTTTTGCTGCATCTAGACCAGGACAGTTTGTCATTATTGATAATTAATTCAGTGGAACAATGAAGGCAAGTTTGTCATGCAGCAGGAAAACCACCTTAAGCACACACGTTGTTCTACCAAGAAATGGTTAAAGGACAATAAAGATAGAAGTTAAAGTCCTGACCTTAATACCTTAATAGTTGTAAGAGAATATAAGAAACCATACATTATCTTCCGCTTAATCTACATGGGGTCGTTGCCCACCCGGCAACTCTGGGCGCAAGGGCAGGAACAACCCTAGACGGGGCGCCAATCCATCGTAGGGCACACACAGTCACACACTAAGGGCCACTTTAGAGACACCAATTAACTGAACATACATGTCTTTGGACTGTGGGAGGAAACCCACGCAGACATGGGGAGGACATGCAGACTCCACACAGAAAGGACCCTGGCTGCTCCACCCTGGGATTGAACAGCGGTTGCTACCCACCAAGTCACTGTGCCACACAATATGAGAAACCATTTGGGATGGATTCTAGAGAATACTTTACAGAGTGCTTCAACTCTGTTGTGATTAAGATCCTAGGCAAAAATTTCTGAAACAATATTAAATGGTGTTGAAACTAAGCCATTGCAAATACATGCTGTAATCAATGTTAAAGCCATTTTATATAAATGTTAGTGTGTGCTTATTCATATATTAATAGTCATATATGTGAATAATAAAAACTCAAACAGAATGCACATATTCCTTTTAACAATTCAGTAACATTATTTTTATTGTTTCTGATGTAGTCTGTTTACCAAACAGAAACTGCTGCTGCACAGTAATGAATAAAACAGGTTAGTAGTATTATGGAGCCTCTGAAGTTCTCAGCAGTTCTGTTTGCATCACTATGGGATACCCTTTGGCCTAGTTGGTCAGGAGATCATTATACAGGCAGTCAGCAACACCAGAGATTATGTCTAAACTACCCCAAAAGAAAGCAATAAGACACTAGTCCTGAAATGGCCAAAAATAGTTTTTAGACTTAAACCCAATCAAGCTGGATTGGGATCAACTGGAATGCAGGGAAAACACTGCAACCTATGAGTGCAAACATATTTGTGGGAAACTGTTGATTTGATTTCCAGAATGATCTCAAGTGTGTTGGACTATTACATCTGCAAAAGGTGGCTATTTTGATGAGCCAAAAAGTTAGATTCCGTTTTTTTAATGATTTCATGATTCCTTTATCACCAGTGGTATGTCTGTTGAATATTATTTAAGCTACATTGAGCTATTAAACTTTATAAATATGAGTTAAACATGTGAAAAACATTGTGCTATAAAACTTTTGACCAGTTATATATAT